>APFE030515415.1:0-14498 GCA_000404065.3 Pinus taeda
TCAATGAAAGGAATATATATATATATATTTATTTTGCATCGCATCGCAGGTACAAAGATGATTTAATTTATTTAACGATTTTTTTCAATGGATGTCCATACAAATAATTATTATTGGAATTACGATCATTAGAGGTGAGGGGTTGAAAATTATGATGGAGTTAAAATTGTTAATATTATTTCTTTTGTATTTATAATTGATATTTAATTTTAGGTTTTTGATTTTTTTTGGTATTTTCTAAATATTGTTTTTTAATGTGATTTTCACTCTTTGTTATAATTATGTATTTTGAAAAAAATGATAATATAAGATATATTTTATTTAAAGAATTGTTTTTTTCTTCCCATTTGTAACGTTTATTTCGGTCAAAATTTTAATTTTATGGTTTTGTTAGCCTGTGAAATTCTTAAATTTAATGAAAAATAAGGATTTGATCTCACATTAAAGATGTTTTGTTGAAAGAAGGTTTTTGATATTTATTTTATTAGGATATAGGTTTTTTTAAAAGAAGTACTTATATTCTAAATAGTGTTGGGAAAAATATTTGAAGTTAAGTGCAAGTTTTGAGTGATTTTTGCAAGATTCATAAATACCCTTTAAGAGCCCATTCACATTTTTTTTTTTACACATTAATATGTAGGGGTTTATTTTAAAAATAGCATGATTGAACTATATAGCTAGATATATTATAAAATGTGGGGTAATTTAATGTAAATTTAATAGCCCATACCCCCTTATCTTCGAGCACTATTAGTTAATGGATTTTAAAATCTTGACAGTTGTTCAAAAACCATAAACATAACAAGCCACAAGGATATTGTTGAACAAATTAGCCTAATAAACACACAAAATAACAATGCTTCTAAATAAAACTAAAATTTTCAATATATCCTAGAATGGTATCCACATTATGGCCCTCTTAGATTGATGTGCCTTCAAATTCCATAACCACTGCAATAGTAGATGTGGTCCTGTGAGCAAGTGGATATTAATCTTTATGTGATGGATGAGCAATAACGTGCTCCACCAAATTTCCAAAGGGGTTAGAGGATTCTAAGTACACAAAGTGTCCATGTGACTTGGATGATTGGGGGGGGGGGGGGGGGGGGGGGGAACGAAGTTAAGAAGAGATTGAGAAATGTTAGATTGTGGTCCAATAAAGATTGCATGGATGCAACATCAAAGACCTTTGAGCCTATCTACCTTGTAACATGACTAACATTTCCAAAGATTCTTCCTCATTCATGAAGGATGAGTATGTGCTCTCTTATTTTAATAATGTGTTGGTCCCTGATTCTTTTATGCTCCTTCAACTACTTAAAGCCCTTTTTATAGAAAATTCTTTGGAGCACCAAATATGTCACATTCCCTTTAGTCTCTACAATATTTTTCTCACATTTCTTTAACTTCTTTCCCAAGTCCTTCAAGTTACATGGGAAGAAGCATTCATTCCTACAATGGAAGTGTGCCACGGGATTGTTCACTCAGTGCTAAGGTATTCCCAAAATGGTATCACATATAACAAGTTGCATATGAATCTTGCTCTCTTTTAAATGGGTGATACCATATATAGCCTGCGATTCCACTATTAATCCCTCAAGCCTCCAATTTTTCCCACACATAGGAGCCTAAACAAACATCATATTGTTCATTACATTAGTTGCATGAACAATGAATGATGTAGGGTATTGACAAGTTGATATTCTTCTCTCTTGATTGCAAGTGATATGATATATGTTGTTTTCAATCTATGTTTTTCATTTTAATTCCATCATGAGGAGGTGTTTGGGGGGTGTTGAATCTCAAAATATTTTCATCCTCAGAGATAACATAATAAGTTCCCTATTCATTTTTTAGGAGGTGGTACTCCTCTTTATTCATAAAAATAAAAATGGCTAAGATTGGACTAGGATTATTTTATAAAAATGCCTGAGATAAGACCATGCTTGGTGATGGCAATAAATATTTACAATGGTATTTATAATATAGGTTTCAACATAATAAAATGAAAAATAATACATTCATAACATGTAATTTCCAACATAGCAAAAAGTAAATTATGGCATATTATTCAATTAAATGAAATAAAATGAACCACATCTAAAAAGAACTTTAAATGATCATTTCATTTGAATAATGAAAGATTAAAGGAAAGGCACACTTGAAACCTCATGCTTTAAACTCAAAGTTAGAGATTGCACTAGCTATGAGCTCATGGGAGTTCTCTATGAAGCCTTAAATGTTGGGTGTGTGTTCTATTCTTTCCACGATTAGTCGCATGTGTGGGGGATCACAGGGGCGGTGATAACCCCCCCTTTTTGTTGCGTCATAAGACAACCTCCCCTGTAGGAGGGTTTATAGGGGGCGCTAGCTCCCCTGCACAAGGTTCGATGCAACACCCTATTTTCTCTTTCCTATATATATGCGGACCCAAGGATGGGGGGTGGACCCAAGGATAGGGGGTGGACCCAAAGATGGTGGGTGGACCTCTCCATGGTTTTGGGCACGATGGTTTTTTGCCCATGGTATTTTGTAGATCCGGTCAAAGGAACGGTGGTTATGTTCTAATCCAGGGTTAATGGATTGAGGTTTATGAATGCTTCAACATGTATAGATATGTATATAGCATTGAAAGGAACATAATAAAAAAAATCAATTTGGTAGTTCGGGTTTTGGGATCTAGGGGAAAATCTCTATGTATTTGTTTTATGTTCTCGCCATTGCATATTTTCTGTTTTAAGAATTATTTTGCGGGTAATTTCTATATAGGGTTAAAACCTACATTAAAAATATTAAATAAAATGGATGCTAAATTTCATGATTTTCATGAAAATAAGAAAGTGTTTGTCCTAATGGACTGGGATGGGGATCCCATGGATTATATATGAAGATGGAGAAGATCTAGGAAAAAAAAGAAAAGCAATATAGTTAGGAATCGAGTTTTAACACTCAAATGACTTTGTAATCAAAGTGTTAGTTGATTACTAACAAAGAGGAAGGTATGAAAGGATTTTGAAAGAATTTCTTTACTTACTATGTTGGAAAAAAGATCCTTTGTTTATTTGTTGAGGTATCCTTTACATGTTGGACTTGTAATGAACCCTAACAACTATAACCACTTCTTTGATATTTGGAGTTATTTAGGATCAGTTATCCTTTGTAGCACATCCTTGAGCCATTCTTTAATATATTGTCATAACAATGCTACCATTTTTTCATGTTTGACTCGAGAGGTTGATAACTCATCCTTAATTTATTTTAACTCAAAGCTAATCTGATGGGTAATAATTGCTTGGTCTTTCTTTTTGTTGAAAAATCTAACCAATCACCATAAAATTTCTCCTTTATAAAATCATTGAGATTATTAAAATCTCTTGCCTAAGAGATCTCAAGGGTATCTAATCATTCTTGCATTTGGTCGTTGGTTAGTAATGTGGTATCCATTATTAAAGGTGGGAAATCTAGTTCTGTTACCATGTCAACTATTTTAAAGAATAACTCACTTTTGATTTCGATGGCATCACATTTAGAAATCAATTGACAAAGTATACTAATTCTTTCTAGCCAATGTGCTTGTAGTTGTTTAAGTTTGTTTTTAGATGGAGAAATTTAATCCTTTCTTTTGAGATCATTCATATTTGATATTTTTGATGATACTTTTGAAACAAATATATTGAAAACAATTTTATAAAAATGTTAAGCATTCTCCAAGTACTTTAGCAAATATTTAATAAAAGATTAAATTCTATCACCAACAATATTTGAATTATAGCCAATTCCTTGGCTTCAAGAATAAGGGTAAGCCATTTATTAATGTTGTCTATAATGTACTTCTTTATTCTAAATAGCAAGTGACAAGTTTTATTATTCTCAAACTTGATTCTAAATGTATTTTTAGGAAATTCATTAGGTTTCAAAGTAGATAGTGACTTTGTAAACAATAGTTTTGGAAACAAACAAGTTTTCAACTCAATTATCGTACTTTTTAAATTCATATTTCTTTCTCTTATTCACTAATTATGTATTCTAAAGATTATATATGCTAAAGAATCTCTAGTAGCTTATTGAAATTCCAAGATTTTTGAGAGTATCACCCCTTTAATATCTATTTCTAAATTGCATCTTTCAATAATATTTTTATTCTCCAAATTGATTTGTCCACTATGATGTAGAGTTTTTTATTATTCTTCAAAAACTATTGATATGATGACTAACTCTTTATCTATAGTTTCTCTCTCAATTAGTTGCATTTCTACCCATTCAAGTACTTTATTTATATCATCAATTTCAATATCTTTATACTTTATTTATCCACAACGTTTCTTTTTAATTTAGAATTGACTAAAGTTGCATGTGACTTTTATATCATCAATTTCAATATCTTTATACTTTATTTATCCACAACGTTTCTTTTTAATTTAGAATTGACTAAAGTAGCATGTGACTAGGAGGATCTCCAACACCTCAACCGACAACACTACTAGTTGTAGTTTGAATTTGTTCCTTAACACTTTTATGAGTGTCATGAAATATTGAAAATCTTGAAGGTTCTAGTTGTAAACTGTCCTTGTTGTTTGCATTGTTGTTTATAATTATTTAACAAAGTATGAATATCATCCCTAGGGATTTTTTTTGAACTTCAACATCAGGAGATGCCTCAAATTCTCCTTGTAAAATTTGATTATCCCCTACTTATCCATTTAATTGTAATGACGCGTTAAACGTTGAACTATTAAATATAGATATCATGTGGGATGAGAAAACATGTTTGAACATGTTTGAAAATTTCGTAGGCTTGGACTTATTTCCATTTAAGTGAATCAAAATATGAAGTGTTCTCATTCATGTGAGATAATATTTTTATCTCAATGTACTTAACTTTAAAAGGCATTGGAATAAATTGTTATTCGTCTTTTTGCCAAACAAATGAGCTTGGGATTTGTATTGTCTATAGAGCTCCACTATAAAAGATTTATCAGAAACAAAATACAGCAGGAGGAAAGGCTTTCCTTCAAATCCATAGAATATGATATCAGAAAATTCCTACTTATGTTTAAATATTCTTTTTTTCACAGAGACATTTATAAGGTGTTTGAGAAAATTTATCTTTTGTAGAACCAAGATTTTTTTAAGAATGCTGCAACAAAGGAATTTTTAACTTGAGAAAAGTATAATGGGGCTTTGTGCTTCCAAAGTGATGGATACCAAAATTGAATGGGGACTTGATTAAAGTAAATATTTCATGATGGGGCAAATTCTTAAATGTGTTACAATAAATAACATAGCATAGAGTAGGTACGGGGTTGTAAAAAAGCTCTCTGTTTGAAGGAAATTTCCCAAATAGTAAAATATTTTATTTGAAATGACATGAGCTCAGTATGACATGGGTTCTTAATGTACATAATAGTGGATAATATAAAGTATATATTTGGGTATGTAGGATGTCACTCTTAATCCATTATTCGTGCAAAGAACCATGCAAATTCCTTATATGGGTTTGCCAATAAAAATTTCCCAACTACTAGAATATTTCATTTGAAATGATATGAGCTTAGTCATACATGGGCTCTTAATGTACATAATAGTGGATAATATGAAGAATATATTTGGGTATGTAGGATGTCACTTTTAATCCATTATTCGTGCAAAGAGCCACGCAAATTCCTTAGACGGGTTTGCCAATGAACATGCCTTGATCTTGGTAGTGTTCATTGAACTATTAAATGAGTGAATAAGAATTTTATTAAGGAGAGTGGCTCCATCACCTTAAAATCTAGGAAAGAATTTGATTCAAACAACTTAAGAGTTTTATTTACAGTAGAAAGTGACAATATTCTTTTCAAGACACTTGGAGTAAATGAAACAATGGTTCCACCACTTTCCTGAAGTTATATGAGTCTTTGGTTTGTATTAAATTCATTTGGGCACTAAGAAGCTAACTTTTTGAAATAAAAAACCTCAAGAACACAACTAGATTTCACTATCCTAGAGGTATAAACCTTGTTAGAATCCTTGTATTTATGTGAAAGTTATAAATACCATTTGTAAGAAACAGGCCTTTGAAGCTCACAATTCTCTTGTTCGAGAGTATTGGTAGTGTCTCCATAGAATGGATATTTTCTTCAATTTACCATTTTTTCTTTAACAAATTTTGAATACACATAAATGAAACTATAACAATACCCCGTTTAACAAGGATATAAACAACATTATGTTACTAAATTAGCCTTTGATTTTCCATAATGGAGCATGTTTTCCAAAATGCCATTTATTAACAACCATTTCCACCTTCATGTGAAGTATGAATAAGAAATTTATGAGAAGTGTGCCTTATTTAATGATAGTATCTGTTAAATGTATAATGGTGTTGTAGCGGCTACAACTACTCTCAAAATTTTTGCCTTAGCTTCATTTTGGAGCCTCCTACCAACCATCCTTAGCAGCATGTCTTGCACTGTCAAGTACATAAGTTTCATTGGTTTTTTAGCAGCTTTCCAGTCCGTGCATGATAGTTTGTTTCACCCCCCTCACAAGCTGCCTTTTTGAACTTGGACCAATTGCTGGTTGAGCAGCTCCCTTAGAAAATTGCGCAATTCTGGAGGGGAAGTGGCCTTCCCTCCAGAAATTAGACAAATCTACTGGGCAACCTACTGGGCCCAGAAATTGCAGAATGCAGTCAAACAACCTTCCTCAAGAAAATTGCACAATCTGGCCTAGCAGTGCAGCTCAAACCAGAAATTGCATAATTCTAGGCAGCGGTCAGTTGCTCCTCCCAGAAATTGCACAATCCCTCTTGACAACCAACCCATCTCCTCCCAGAAATTGCGCAAAAATCCCTTTCAATCAAGCAAGCTATTGCATGTGCCTTCAAGTTGATCGGTTCCACTCGGGACCCAAGAAAACTTGACTTGCATGCATGGGCTGCTTTTTCCTGAAATAGAAAAAAATACATGCAAAAAACATCCCTTATATGAGTATATTCATACAAATTGATTACATAACAAGATACAAAATTAATATATGATTAAAGTAGGTTTTGGGTCCAACTTCTTGTCACCATTAGTTGAAATTCTATTGAGTGTTTCTTTTTTTTGTACCTAATTTGTCCAAGATTCTTTTGGAGTAGGTGGATTACTTGTTGATTATTTCGGGATTGGAGTATCTTTAACTAATGATTGTTCTTGTTCCTTGGTTTCAACTTCTTTAGCTTGGTCCACCCAACTTGTTGTTGGTCGAGGGCCTCACTTTGCTTGAGTTTCTTGCCCTGAATCATGTGTGACCATTTTTTTGTCTCTAGACTTTGGGATACTTGTTCTTGTTCTTTTTCTTGAAAAACTAGAGTTGATTGAATTAGAGGATTTGCAAAAGGAGATTTATCATGCAAAATGATATGGCATTCATAACATACCTAGCCCCTGAATATGTGATTAAGGATGTGGGGTATCCGTACCCGACCTCCTTGGTCACTTTAAGGAAGTGGGGTTATCAAAAGCCTCTTTGTTCAACTCTTTTTAAAGGGCCAAAAAAGAATTATATATTAAATATGTAATTTTAACCTTGTA
Source organism: Pinus taeda (assembly GCA_000404065.3). NCBI lineage: Eukaryota > Viridiplantae > Streptophyta > Pinopsida > Pinales > Pinaceae > Pinus > Pinus taeda. Next base: position 7,563 of record APFE030515415.1, read on the forward strand.
AGTTCAATATGTATTTGTACTTGTGTAAGTGTAATACTTTATAATTGAAAGAAGTTTTTTTTTTTTTTTTAATAATATTGGAAAAAGTGTAATACTTTATAGTTGCGAAATGAAAGATTAAAATTTGCATAAAAAATTCATGGAAAATGAAGAATGTTTTAGATTGGAGGTCTAATGTGGTTGAGTATAATGGGGCATTGAAAGATTTGCATGTCATGTGGTTAAAATAAATATATGCTTGTCACTTTTTTACATGTAATAAATTATAACAAAATCTTTTTAAATCTTTTGCTGCTAGGTTGAGAAGGACATCACTCTATAAAATTTTGGTACCATTAAAAATACCATCACTTCTAAATTGAAGGATAAACCGTGATCTAATAAAGAAATAAATAATAAGTGAACATTAACATACTATAGAGATTCCATTAACTTCAATTAGAAGTATATTTTTGATATAGTTAACTAAAAAAATGAAGTCAACCTTCCTAAAAAAGAATGAATTCTCATTAACTTGATAATAAAAGATGTTTTTGGTGATCTCTAAAACATTGTGGGATAAACGAATTTGTTAATTTTAAAATACAAAGGAGGTGAAGATTGAATACCAATTTCTCTTAGAATGTCCTACTTATATCACATTGATTCTCAATTTCAAAATATTCATCACACTATGGACCTTCCTAACTTATTAACTCATCAAAATTATGAAGATTCAGGAAATCTTGTCTCTAATATTTTTAAATATGAAATAAAAATTTAAAGCAAACTACCTAATTCCTTATCGTTTTTCTTACATTTAAATAAAACAATTAGTCTCAAAAGATAGAAACAATCATTGTTATCAACATTTATTTATAATCACTTAACTCATTTTTTTCCTTTCTTTTTTCCAAACCCCATGGTTGGGATCAACTGTTACCGCTATCAATTCATTTCCAGTTGTCTGCAAAGGGACTTCTTTGTCTAAGTCTGATTTCTTAGATACATGAGTTTGCATTATACCCCATGCCCTTTTCATTGTGAGTTTCCTCTTTTTACTGCTTTGATGCTTGTATCTATTCTAATTCAGTACCGTTTTGGATGTGGGTTGCAATTCCTAACTGATCCACATCACCTCCATCTTCTTGGTTACCATGTTGAGTATGTACATCCATATTTGGATGGTTCTCCATAGTCTCTTATCCTTTTTGTTAAGAAAGGTGAGGGTTAGATACTTGTCATTCCTTTGGATTATGGGCCTACCTCTTTTTCTTCTTTGGGATCTTTTTTTTCTCAGAGTATTTCTAATGCCCTGACCTGTTGTTGCCAGATAGGAAGAGGTAGATTGGGTAGTCTCACCCATACTGGGATTGTTGAAACCACCATATTTGTAGCATCAAAATATCAGAACCATGGAGTAATGAAGGGCCTAGCTCTACCGCCAAACCATGGCCCTTCGTATAGGACACAATCCAGATCTTTCTATGTGTTGAATTGAACAATGACGAAACACTTAGAACATAAATAGATATCACAATTGGGGGTTAATTATTAGAGAAAACCATTGGTGTAATGCATTAAATTTGGGCCAGAAATGATTGAATATGCATATAATAACCTTGGATTGGAGATCAGAAAAAAGGGAATTTACCTCTGGAAGATTGACTTCCATGGCTGGTGCTTTTCCCATTTGTTCTACTAGGTAGGGTCCTGGGATATTTTGGATCATATATGATGAGGTGTGAGCTTTCCCTTGTACTACATCCTTGAAAGAGATAGATCCACTAGAGTTTATAGAACTTTAAGCTCTGCCACACAACCTTAGATTTAAAAATAATTGTGGATTTTTGCACAATACCATAGTCCTTCATCTAGTGGGAATACTATAACATTTCCCTTCAAATAATAAGCTCTGAAAGCTTGCAAAAATACCAAGATTGTTATGCATGTTTTGTTTCAGGTTTTCCACCAGATTCAAATCCTTGATCTAGAAGATGGAGGTATTCCATTTAATATTTTTTAGGAAAATCTAAATTTTTCCCTCTTCCGTCTCTGCCTGTCTTTTGGCCAAATTGGTGAAGAAGAAACTATGGGAATTCCTTTGGAAGGATAGATCCAAAATGCACTCATACCATTTCAGAACCACAAAGCCCAGATCTGATTGGGCAAATTGTGCATTTGAACCAAACAAGGTGAGATATGGTGTTGGCCCATCAAGGTTTTCATTTTTGCAGACCCCCCATGCCATCGAAACCCCATACAAAGCTAGCCATGGATGATCTACACCAAGATGTTAATAAAATTATCATTGGCCACTCCAGTATTTGTCAGGAGACCCCGGGCTGGTTGCATTTACGATCTCTCCACACAATCTCCGCCCAAGTCCACCAACGTGGTGGGGTCCAAGTTGCATGCTAGGTAACTTCAAGGATCCTGGTCATTGTTAGAAAAAGTTTATGCCAACATGATTAAGCTTCCAAGTTTCCTTTTGAACAACATTCAATTCCATGAGAGCCACAAGATCCTGGCTTAAGGGTCAAAAACCGTAGAGACAAAGCTCCATCGTCTGCCCTTTCTAAACATGAGACCTTGACCTGCAACACACCACCTACTTCCTGCACATACTTCATGTTCACTATGGAAACCCTAGTTCTTGCCATCATGTCCCAATCATTGTTATCATCATAAAAGACAATATATAATATATGCAAATTTTCATAATTCATTGAAATAATTATAAATATTCTAATTAATTATATTCAAATTTATATTATGAATATGTCAAATAAACACTCCAATTAGCATTTTATTTTCTTAGTAATAAAAAATAACTCTTTAGTATATATATATAATTTAATTAAAATATATTTTTATTACGAAACATCAATTTTTAAACTCATAACGTAAAATTTCTTTAAAAAATGCTAGAAAAATCTTTCATTGATTCTCTAAATTGATCATAATTTGATATTCCTAAATACCTGCCTTGAGACTTCTAAATAAGAGGAATAATAATTTAAGTTCGTGGTTTTATACTTTAATAAAAACGTTAACAATATAAACAGCACAAAATCTAAATTTACATGGTTAATTATTTGGGTCAAGCATACATGGTTAATTATGTGGATCAAGTTTCCAATTTTATCCCTCTAAAACAAAATTACAAATTAAAGTATGAACGAGAGTTCTTTGCTTTAAAAGTCCACACATGGATAATATTACCATTTTGACAATGGTAATATTTGATAATCTTGGACTTAAATCACAAAAAATAGTAATATTTGATAATCTTAGAATTAAATCACAAAAATTACTAATATAGAATAATCTTTTTTGAATTGAATACTTTTTTGTTTGATTAGAATAATTTATAAATTGCAAAAAAAATATATGGATTTATAAAATATTATCTATATTATTATATATTATTATTGTTTTTTGTTAAATGAAATATATATTTTTATGTATGTATCTATTTCAATTTATAAATCTAAACTTGAGGAATTTTGATTTTTTAATAAATGAATAGACAAGATTTGATTTCAAAATAATATTTTTTTTTCTAATACATCATCAAACAAATGATATCAAAAGTATTTGAACATGTTTTTAGTTTCAAACCAGTGAATAATATATTAAATTTAAATATCATATATTTTGCCACCAGTTAAAAGGTTGGAGCCATTAGGTCCATTGGAATTGAACTGTTTGCTTTCGTTTCAAAAGTAATTGCTTTTGTTTAGTTCACAACCTTTTGTTCCCTTCATCAATATCACTTGCAGTTTGGAATCAAACCAATAAATAATAGATTAATTTTAAATATCATTTTTTTTTCCACCTGTTAAGAGGATTGGAGCCATTAGGCCCATTGGAATTGGACCGTTTGGTTTCGTTTCAAAAACATTTGCTTTTGTTTCGTTCATAATCTTTTGTTTCCTTCATCAATATCACTTGAAGTTTGGAACGAGGATTTCATAAGTTTCTTGTGGTTAGATAAAATGGAGGTGGAGGGGCAACGAACTAGAATCTATTGTAAATGGAAATGGCAAACCTATTACAAATGGGGGAAAGTTGTAATGCTTGGGGGTTAGCATTTGTTTTATTGGTTGCTTGGTTGAGATACTTGGTTAATATATCCAACCAACAATGCCGAAATAGACCTAATGCAGAATGGGGAAGGGTAGCTAGATCCTTAATTAAGGTACAAAACCTTCTTGCAATATTTTTAGGCCTTCCAATGTGAAAAAAATTCACTAAATTTCAGAGAAAAAAAAAAAAAACCTTTCTATTTTGATGGGACCCAGCCCACGCTGTTGTTATTTTAGCACTTTTAATAAGTCCACTTGGATGCCTACGTGTTCGTCTACAGTGTTGTTTGTTCCCGCGCTCACTATGTGGTAGCTGAGAATTTAATGGTTGGAGTTAATGCTCAGTCCTTCGCCTCGGTGACCGATAATATCCTAACCCTAACTCAACTTCTCGATTGTTCGGTCATTTTCAGTTTTCGCTTGGAGGGTTTTGGAGCTCTGCGCAATGAGGCATTCTCTGTGGTATTATTCTGACCTTCCCTGGTTCTGTAATGTGGCTTGATGGTTATGAGTCGTCTTTGCTCTCGTTCTGGTTGTGGGCGGAGGATTCTTTGGTGTGTTTAACTGGTTATTCTCTTTGGCACTTTGACTGTATTCGATTCTGGCTTCTCGCTGTAACTCTGGGTAAGTTTCTGTTTGTTTGGTTACTCTGTTTGAAGGAATGCATCCAAGTTCTGGCACCGGTCTTGTTTGCTGTGTTAATTTGTTGTTTCATTCCTGGGTTTCGACTGATGTCTGCTCCATCTCTATGTCTACAATCATGCTTATGGTCTGGTTCTCGTATGTGTTTGGCAACGAATTTTGGGTTTCAAATGCTGGTGTTGTTCCGCCGTACGAACAGGGTCGATGGCAACGCGTGGACAAATGATGCTACAGGTATACTCTCGTTCTTTGCTTCAATCTCTGTTCTTCTTCGTTCCGGGTCTAACCCGTCTGCTCCTTTGGTCTATAGCTTGCTGTGGCGGCTCTGGTCTCGACTTGGTGTCGCTCCTCTCACAGTCTCCAGGTAAGATCCTCTTCCCACTATGCCTGTTTTTATTTGGTTGGTTTTATACCTCGGGTTGAGGGTTTCGCTTCCTGTACATGACAAACCCTGACCCATTGTCTGTGGTTTGGTTGCAGGTCTCTTACAGTGGCCTGGAGGGCGCACGTTTTGGTCTTTGACAACGTTTGATGGCTTAAAAGTCTTGGGTAGGCCTGGAACCTGTCTTGTTAACCTGATTCGAGGTCTCTGTTGCGCATATGATATGCCTGTTAGTTTATTGGTAGAGTCTGGTAGTGTGTATGCCTGTTATTACTTGTGTGAGATGTATGCACATCTACGACACGGCTTCCACAGTTCTGGCTTTGGATTAGTAGCCAAACCCTTGCGAGGGTTTCATCTTCTGTTAGTTCGTAATCAAACCCTAATGAGGGTTTCGTCTTCTCGTAATCTGTCTGTAATGGTTGATTGAAACTCTGTTATGGCTTCGATAGCGACAACTTATGTAACCCTTAAGGGACTTTTACTGTTCGGTTGCTTTTGGCTGTGTAATATTATTAATACTGCAATGTAACTGTGTTTTTAATGAAATATAAAAGGAGATATTCGATATGTACCTGTAACCTTCGATTTCTGTTATGCTTCGCCGCTGGTATTTGATTCTTGTACTGGGTTATTAGCTTGTGTGCTGACATCAACTTGTAACCGCGATTCTTAGATTGTACTCCTGTTTGCTTGTTGACAGTGATTTCGAATTTCACTTTGTTACATTTAATTTATAGTAATATGAAATAATAGTAATCGTGTGTGGGAGATCAATTCAACAACTTAGAAAAATGATTGATGGACAGTTTCTTTAGGTACTTAGAATGCTCTGATAGTTTTATTCTTCAACTTCTCAATTCTTATTCTACTTGAACCAAAAAAAGGACCCTTTCTTTACATAGATGCCTTGCTTTTATAGCCTCTTTGTACAGTTAAGGCTTGCAGTTTGTCTCTTTCTGTTACAAAAGAAGTTACGTGTTTCTGTTCCTACTTGTAACTGTAACTGTTCAGATAATTAAAGATTTATAAAAGCAATCAATAGTTATTTTCCTAACTCACATAAACTACCCTTCACTTGGCAATGAAACTAATCAATAAACTTAACTGGAAAGTAAATCATCTAACTGTTTCTGACTTGTAAAATAAAATAAAAAGAAAAATTATTTCCAGCAGAATCTGACAATTTGGTGTCCCGCTCGTGAACCTATTTGGGGTCTTCCTGCTTCATCACTGTGAGCTAGATGCTCCTGCATCAGGCTCCTGGGGTGAGAAAAGATCATGACTCCTGTTCATGAGTTCTTCCACTGTTGTCCCTATTCGTTCAATCTGCCTGGCGTCAAGCCATGAGCTGTCCTCGATTGGATGGTTCTTCCACTTGACCAGGTACTGAAAATATTTTTTCTGCCGAGTACGTCTAACTACCTGAGTTTCGAGGATGCCTTCGATCTCAGGGGGTTGGACATAAGGCATATGTTTCTTCCAACTGTTTCTGTCTTCCTGGGTGTTCCGCGTGGATTGTCCGGGTTCATCCGTCTTTTCTTCCAATAGTTCGCCTGAATATGGAAACAAATCTACCACATTGAAAATAGGTGATATGCCTACTCCAGGTGGTAGCTGGATTTCGTAGGCATTCGCTGAAAACTTCCGCAAAATTTTGCAAGGTCCTATTTTCTTGTATTTTATTTTATTATACGTACCTTTAGGAAACCGCTCCTTGCGTAAGTGTACCAGAACATCATCCCCTATCTCAAAATGGACTTCTCGCCTCCTCAGATCTGTGTGTTCCTTATACTTCAAGCTGCTGTCCTGTAACTTTGCCTTGACCTGTTCATGCAAATC
>APFE030515418.1:5790-34568 GCA_000404065.3 Pinus taeda
ATATATATAGCAGACGCTTCACTTCCTAGATTTTTGGAAAATGACGCTTCCACGTCCCTGCTTCCAAAAAAGGTCCCCATTTCGTCCCCTCTTCATGCAACATTGATCCAAACTAACCAGTATGTTAGCGTTTGGGTGACTTTTCAGTTGCTTACTTCTCAACAACTGAGTTGCAGTGCAACAATTAGCAGTGGCAGTGTTATGGGCAGCATGATGCAACATATTGAGAGGGAGTTGCAATACAAATGTAGCAGTGACAGTGGAAGTGTATATTAGAATAATGCTATTTTAGTGTTTAATGCTCATCTATGATCTTATTTAGCAGTTTCTTATTAGAAACTTGTTTCTATTTTCTTAGTAGAAACTTCTTGTTTTTGTAAATATTGTTGTACTATTTATTGATCTTCATTGCTCACTGTAAATCAATTCAATTCATTCATTCATTATGGTATCAGACCCTGGACCCAGGTTCGATTCCCCCAGTTGCATTTGAGGGGGGTGTTGGAAGAATCACCGCACCTCTATGGAATCCATAATTTCCACCCTGTGGATCCTAATTACTGGTTTGGAATATTTACCAACACCTGCGGGTTTTGGTGTAATGGAAAACCTCTTCATGGTATCAGAGCTCAGGTATTTTTTTCGAAATAGTTTTTCACTGTTTGAAAAATTTCATGCTTCATTTCGAAATTGCTCTCTAGGGGTTTGATTTTTTTTTTACCAGAGGCATTGATGCCGAAGATGGAATCCCAAATTGAGAGCATCGTGTCGCTGACGTTGATTCAGTAGAGGGAGACATAGTAGAAGGTGTTGAGGCGGCTGTTCTTCAGCATCAACGCTACCACGGCTTCGTTGGGCACCGCGGCCTGTCCAAACAGTAGAGTGCTCGAACAACGCCCCTCGTTATCGTGGCCACGTTCGACACTATTGCACCCGTGAGGGTTAGCGTCTCTGTTGTGAAGTTCCCCAACATGTACGACCCGTCGTCGAGCTCCTGTTGCGACTGCACCCCAAGACATCGAGAGAGGGTCAAGAGACTCCTACAAACGATTTTCTCCGCTTGACATCAGTTGACTGGATTACGGCGAAAACTTGCACTCGACCCAGGGGCTTACCAACACCGTTCCGTTAGCGCTCCGCCCTTGGCAAACGCTCACAACAACGGACGAGTCGCTGCAAGAGGGCGTGCAGTCGGCCACCGTGCAAGGGCCGCCCAAGTCAGTGAGAATGCTGGTGTTGACAGCTAGAATGTAAGTCATTGTCAGAAACATTGTTGTTCCCGCCCGGAGCTCTCAGTTTATCAATTTGCGACTAGAATCCCCGTGCAACTTTTGTCATTGCCATTGCAAAGTAGCAGTAGGCCCGAAATTTTTGCAGAAGACTATAATAGTGAGGCCCGAATCCCCAGAAAGTGCAAGCAAGAGCAAGCACGCAATCCCTGAATTTACAGGCAGAAGATTCCAGCATGGTTTTCTAGGCAGGAAGAGAAGTTTGTTTGTGTGAATTTTGAGGCAAAAATTCAGCCTATCAGAGACACACTTCCAAATCTAACAGGGTATATTCCAGCAAGATCTTTGAGGAGGTTCTGTCAAATTGCAACACAGAATTCAGAGCAATTAATGCTAGTCTGAAAGTGTTTAAATCAAGGCAGATTCAACACATTTATTACAGGTTGACTGGCATGAATTTCTAGGAGAAGTTAGATTTGGGGCTTGAAGTTCTAGGCATTTAATTGTTGTACAGTGGCCTAAAATTTGAGGCCTATTTGTGATATCAGTTCACCTTTGTAACATTACCTGAGGCAATTCTGTGGCAACACATTGAGACTAAAGCTTGATCTGGGCATCGGATCATCTCTGTGCAGGTCTGTGGCATCAAAGAGACAGCAGGAGGCAGATATTACAAAGGCTGGTTGCAAGGGCCGAGTTTTTCATTATGGTTCTCTTTCATATTGCACCAACACCTGTCAGATTTTTTCAGGATCATTGAAATGCGTGTCGGATTCCTTTGTTGTTTTCTTTTGTCTTAGGAAACATGCAGATGGCCTCGCTAACCAACATGATGTTGGAAGGCAGTCAGCGCATTAATGGCACCAATTATAACATCTGGAAACAAAGAATGTTGACCATTTTTTAATATAGGTGTCTTGACCAACTCGTTTTGGGAAAAGATCTCAGTCATGGTACACCTGGTGCAAGTCAAGATAGGTTTGATGATCGAAATCGAGAGGCTGTTATGCTTTTCAAACTCTCTATGACTGATGATCAATTACCACAAATTCCTTCTGGCAAGACAGCTGCCAAAATCTGGCAACATTTACAGGAATTGCATGAGACATCCGACAAGAGCAGAGCTTTCTTTCTAAAGAATCAGTTGTTCTCCATCATGATGGACGAACATATATCTTTACAGGAACATCTTAACAAGATTAAAGACATTCGAGATTAGCTCGAAGCCATTGGTCGGACTATGGAGGAAGAAGATATGGTAGTCATCACTCTGAAAAGTCTAACAAAACCTTATGAGCACTTCATAGAAACACTCAACATTACCTCCACTAATGTTGATCTGAAGTTTCTAGAGTTATGTACCAAACTCATGCCGCAGGATCGTTGGAAACAGCAGTTTGGTAGTAGTGCTTCATCAGCCCCGTCAGAAAATGCTTTTGTTGCCCAATATCAATTCTCTCAGTCCTTTCAGCAGAAAGGTTCTTCTCAGCCTTCTGATCCTGCTAAGAAGAAAAATGTGCAATGTAATTACTATCACAAATTCGGCCACATGAAGAAAGATTGCCGATAGAGAATTGCTTCTAAACAGAAGAAGCAGGGAGGGTCTCATCAAAAAGCGAATGTTGCAAACATTTTGAGCAAAAGGAATCTGCTTTTTATGCCTTTATGGCTAAGAGGTTCTCAGACCATGCCACATCTTCTACTTGGTACATTGACTTTGGTGCATCACGTCATTTCTCTCACAGGTGTGACTAGTTCACTGACTTCTCATCTTTCAGTGATGTCGTGGTATTTGGCGGAGGTGAAGAGTACAAAGTGGTTGGCAGAGGTAGAGTTCAGATCCAGTCTGATGGGCGCACACTCATCTTCCTGAATGTGTACTATGTTCCTGTTATGGAAATTAATCTGTTGTATGTCAGCGAAATTATGAGGAACTCTCCTCACCTTGATGTAGTGTTCAGTGCGCACAAGTGTTCCATTATTGACAGGGAAACTCGTCTTACGGTTGCTGTTGGCCTAGAGGATCATGGTCTATACAGGGTTCTTGACACTGGTGATTCTCCAGAAGTGGCTCTAGCAGCTCGTGTTTCTCCCATCAGCATTCTGTGGCATCAGAGATATGGGCATATAAACATTCAATATCTCTCTCAGCTATCTCGAGAGGGACTTGTGTCAAGGTTACCTAATATTCAGACTCGGCAGTTAAGAGTGTGTGGCCCCTGACAAGCTGGCAAGCAACATCGGTCTTCATTCAAGGATGGAGAATCTTGGCGCACATGTAAGGTACTCCAGTTAATTCATGTTGATATTTGTGGCCCTATGAATACATCTTCAGTTACTTGTTGCAAATATTTTTTGCTTATCGTAGATGATTTCAGTAGAAAGATGTGGGTGTACTTTCTAAAACATAAATCTGATGTATTTAGTATCTTTCAGAAGTTTAAATCCTTAGTTGAAAAAGAGTATGGTTGTAATATCATAACTCTTAGGACAGATAATGGGGGGGGGGGGATTTTGTTCTTCTGCTTTCTCCAACTTCTGTGATACCCATGGCATCAAACACCAGTTAACTACACCCTACCCTCCTCAACAGAACAGTGTTGTCGAACGTCGCAATCGTACGGTTGTCGAAATGGCTCGTTCCATGTTATAACATAGGAGTGTTCCGAACAAATTTTGGGCTGAAGCAGTGTTTATTGTTGTCTGTCTTCTTAATCGATCACCTACTCAAGTTGTTAAGGGGAAGACTCCAGAAGAGGTTTGGTCGGGCTGTAAGCCTACGATCAGTCACCTCAAAGTGTTTGGCTCGGTTGCATATGTTTGGATTCCAGCTGCTAAGTGCTCTAAGTTGGATTCCAAAAGCCAAAAATTCATGATGACAAGGTACAGTGATCACCATAAGGCCTATAGGCTGATAGATTTAGACATTGATCATCTTATCTTCAGTTGAGACATAGTATTTGATGAAGACAGAGAGTTCTTTCAGTCCCCTCCTTCTGAGCAGTGTTCTGAGCATCAGCCTCACAGTGTTCTTCTTCCGTTAGGTCCACCTGATGGGAGGGATGATGCAGCATCAGTATTTGATAATGCACTACCTAAGTTCCCTCCGGAAAATAATTCTCCTCTCACTGCTTCTGTTATTCTGAGCCTCCTCCACCTACTCCAGATATTGGTTCTTCTACTCTCCGGCCTAAATGGTGGGCTAAAACTATTGGTGATCTCCGGGATAATGAGCTCCTTGAATGTAGAACTTCCATAAATACGAGCAAACAGCAGTCTACAGTAAATTTTGCTCTTATGGCTAACCTACATAGTGTTTTTGAGCCTCAAACCTATTCAGAGGCTAAGGGTATACCTAAGTGGAAACATGCTATGGAAGCTGAATTCCAGAGTCTTCGGAAGAATCACACTTGGACCCTTTTTGATCTTCCTACAAGGAAGAAGCCCATTAGTTGCAAATGGGTGTATAAAGTGAAATACAAAGCTGACGGAACCATAAAAAAGTATAAGGCTCGCCTTGTTGCTCGAGGGTTCTCACAGAAGGAAGGCATCGACTATGAGGAGACCTTTGCTCCTACAGCCAAGATGAGTACCATACAGCGCGTCCTTGCCTTAGCAGCTCAGTTTAGTTGGAAAGTCCATCAGATAAATGTAAAGAGTGCTTTTCTGAATGGTGACTTACAAGAAGAAGTCTACATGACGCAGCCTCCAGGATTCAAGGTTGTCGATCAAGAACAGAAAGTCTGTAGATTAGTCAAAGCACTCTATGGTCTGAAACAAGCCCCTCGGGCTTGGTACATGAAAATTGATAAGTATCTAACAGATCATGGCTTTCAGCGGAGTCCATCTGATGCAAACCTATATATCAAGCATACTGGTGATGATATTCTGTTTGTGGTTGTCTATGTGGATGACCTTATCATTGCTGACAGTTCAGCACAATTGATCCATGGGATCAAATAGGGTTTGTGCAGCACTTTTGATATGACAAATTTGGGACTTGTTCATTACTTTTTGGGGGTTGAAGTCTGGCAGACTGAGAACTACATCTTTCTCTCTCAGTCCAAGTATGCCAAAAGTCTTGTGAACAGGTTCAATATGCAGGATTGCAACCCTGCCACAACTCCTATGGCCCCAAGGCTTAAACTTTCAGCTCAGTCATCCTCACCACTTGTGGATGAATCTTTATTCAAGCAATTAGTGGGCAGCCTCATCTACCTTACTGCCACTAGACATTCATGTCAGCTCCTAACGTTGATCATTGGATAGCAGCAAAGTGTGTGTTGCGTTATGTGAGTAGCACTCTTGATTATGGACTTTTGTACACTCGGAGTTCAGATCCTACACACAGTGGTTACACAGATTCCAACTGGGCAGGTTCGGTTGATGACTGTAAATCTATAGTTGGGTATGTGTTTAGTCTGGGATCCGGCGTTGTCATATGGACTAGTAAGAAGCAGCAAGCAGTGGCTCTCTCCTCGACAAAAGCAGAATATTAGGGAGCAATTAAGGCATCTTGTGAGGCAGTTTGGCTTCGACGTATGCTTGCAGAATATGCATGTTTCCCAGGCAGGTCCTACTCCCTTGTTCTGTGATAATCAGTAAGTGCTCAAACTCGCCAAGAATCCAGTGTTCCATGAACAAACAAAGCATGTGGAAACCCATTGTCACTACATTCAACAGCTTGTTGAAGACGAATCCACTCAGTTGCTGTATGTTCCCACCACGGAGAAGCCAGCAGACAACTTCACCAAGCCCCTTGGTCCTGATAAGTTTGTAAATTTCAGAGGGTCTATAGGTGTTGTAAATAGATTGAGCATTAAGGGAGGGTATTAGAATAATGGTATTTTAGTGTTTAATGCTCATCTGTGATCTTATTTAGCAGTTTCTTATTAGAAACTTGTTGTTTCTATTTTCTTAGTATAAACTTGTTTCTGTAAATACTGATGTACGATTTATTAAGCTTCATTGCTCATTATAAATCAGTTCAATTCATTCATTCATTAGTGTCATGGGCAGCAATACAGGATGCAGCAGTGGTGGATGAAGGGCAACAGGCCAAGCATCAGCAGCACAAAGGACTGATGACGTGGATCAGTGTGATGCTTCTATTGGGAATTATTGCTAGAGCACATTCCTCGCTAAGACGGAGTGTTGATTTTGGGTAGCATCAGATGTGCTCTAGCTCCGAAATTTTGTGGAGGGGCTCGAACACATGAAATTTCCAAGACCCAGAAATCGCTCGGTGAAATTCCACCCAGTTTGTGTTTTATTAAAATAATTAATATTTTGAATGGGGTTCCTAAGTCTAAACTTAGGAAAATAAAAATATTAATGGGTATTAATAAAAATATGCATGAGAAGCTTTTAAGAGATGAGGATCAAATCTGTTTTAATCTTAGCCGTTGATTAGGACTTAATCTCGGTCATTGATTTATCAATAGGAAAAGTATAAGAGGACTCATGTTGTTTAGGTTCGTTGGGCCCCAAAGAGGTAGCCATTTTGTTGAAAAGTGTAACTAGGTTCGGTCTTCATAATGACATGTAATTGTGATTTTATGAAAAGATGTAAAATAAAATTATTGTAATGCTTGCATCATGGGTTTCATGAGTAAGAAATTTTATTTTTAGTTAAAGCTCCCATTGTGAGCCCTTGGGGATTTTGTCATTTTGTCATAAAAGTCTAAAGAGTCATTGTCATGTATTGAAGGCATGTTACACATTGTAAAAGGTCAAATTTGTCTTGTAAGTCACCCTCCAAAACCTTGTCACTGGCCCTCACTCAAGTCGGCCTACAAAGGAAGGATAATTCTAGAAAAATGAAGTCGACCTACTCCAAGGGATCATGTCGGCCTAACAGTCATGAACCAACCACTATATATAGCAAAGCTCAGCCTCATTTGGAGGACAAGAATTCAGTGAAGAAAGTCTCCACTATCAAGCGTCGAAATCATCTTAGAAAGAGCCTTAAAGCCAACGAAGAAAGAAGGACGGACAGCGAAGGAGAGGTTCATTGTTGTGGACAGTTTTGGGCTAAAGTTTACCCTCACACGTGTGAGAATTGCAGGCCTGAAGTAGGCAAAGGAAGATCGAAGATTGCAGTCACATAAAGGTAATCTTGTTTGGGTGAAGAACTTCGCTAAACGAAGCCGAGTAAGAGAGGAAAGAGTCTCCTTCAAAGAGGAGACTATTCAAGAGGAAAAAATTGAACTAGGGTTTTTGTTGTGAAGAAAAGGTATTGCAGACCTACAAGAAGAAGCTGAAATTATGAAGGAAGACCAGAAGAGGAAGAAGAAGAGCAACATTGATCTAAGGGAGAATAGGAGCCTTGTGACTTGGTCTTGGAAGGGCTCTAGTGTCAAGGATCTTTGTCATGGTCTTGATATTCATCAATTGAAGGTTATATAAGAAGAATAGTTTGGGTTTTCCTCTCAAAGTGTAAGAGGTTTTGGCCCTGGCTGACAGCCTACATACTGTGTCTCTTGTCTCTTTATTGTTCATGAATTGGTAATTGTCTTGATGAAAAGAACACAATAATAACATAAGCAAGAGAAGATCATAATCAAGAAGCAAAAGATACTCGCAAGCAATTATCATAGTAGAGAAATGACCTACCTATTGATACCCTAGATTTCCCAACATGGTATAAGAGTTAAGGTGATAAAGTCAAGGAAGGGCATCTAATCAAGGAGACACACAAGGATCGAGTTTCAAGAAAGGGATCAAAGCAAGTTGAAGAATACCAAAGTAAAAGTTCAAGATCTACATCATACTGAAACCCTAGATCAAAGAAATATACTTTAGCGAAAATCTTGGAATCATCATCAAAGAGGAATCAGAAAAAAAAAGACCAAAACCCTAGAAGCATTCCCGAGATCATCACTCAACCATCATCTAAGGAGTGGAAGCCTCTTCAAAGACTAAAGAAGGCTAGATCGAAGAACATTGTCGTCACCTTCAAAAGGGTTTGTGAAGCAAGCTCTCTCACATTAAAGCAAAACTTTAACCTTTGAAGAACTCCATCAAAGTGATCTCTCTCTCAAAGAGATCAAGGATTACTCTTGTAAAAAAAAATCTATCAAGAAGTAGTCTTCTACTATCTATATTACTATGAAGTTAAAAGAGGAAGCAAGTGGAGAAAGCAACATGTACTCAAGTAAGTATATGACTTCATCTAAATCTATCAAAATGTCTTCTTGCAGGGAGAGCAATAAATTAGTTGGGGCTTCAAATTTTCTTGCATGGAAGAAAAGAATAAACCTAAACCTTATTGAGAATGAAGTCATGCATCACATCAAGGGGTCAATAACCCAACCTCCCAAAGAAGAAACGGGAAGTAAGGGCCCAAAGGATTCTCATAGAATCCATCAAAGGCTCCCTCATCCCATACGTATCAAAATTAGAAACTTCAAAAGATCTAGATTACAAATTGGTAGAGTTGTTTTCCATGAGTAATGTAAGAGAAGTTATCTCTCTAAGGCAAGAACTCTACAAATTGAAGATGTCAAAGGAAGAAGGAATAACCTCATATTTCATGAGGATTTCATTGAGAGAGAGATCTGGATGAAATAATGTCTAACAGAGAAATGACTATTGTAGTATTAAATACACTACCAAAGGAATGGGGCAACTTCACTTCAAGTACTTATGGGAAGAAAGAAGCCACTCATTTCCAAGATCTATGGTCATTGTGCAAAACCGAAGAAACCAGGCTGAAGGCAAAAATTGGTGTAGGATCAAATGAGAAAAATCAAGTGTATGCAGCTATGACAAAAGGAAAAGGAAAGTTTGGTAAATTTGGTCCTCAAAAGAAAAAGAAGAACATGGCTAAGCTTCAGTGCTATGGATGTCGAGAATATGGGCACTATGGAAGAGATTGTCCTAAACTTAAAAGGGCCAATAACAAGAGAAATAAGGAAGAAGCCCATATTACCAAAGAAGTGGAAGAACCTAAGACGAAGAAGCCTAAAAAGGAGGAAGTGAGAGATCTCTACTATGATTGAGATAATCTCCTTCACTAAAAGTACTCTTCAGTTGTGTAAATTATAGCTATCTAGATAGGAAGCATTGTAAATAAGATAGCATGCATCATATTAGAAAATGGCATCATGGTAGAAGCATTAGAAGTAAGAGCGTGTGGCATAGGTAACATGAAGGATGTCTAGAACAAAATCTACAGCAATCAACTACATAAGATATAGCTCTTGGAAACCTCACTGAAAGCTCAAGTGACACTTATGATAAAAGAAAGAAGTCATCTAGGACAAAGCTCATCATACATCAGTTAGAAGGTAACATCTGCAGGATAGTGTGAAAATTTTATCACTGCAGCAACTGATATACTTTTCCTACTTATTTCATCATAAGTTATTCATGAAATTACTTCAACAAACATTAAAATAAATATTGCTACAGATATCACACCGTAATATAGAAACAAACATATGCACACGTTGACACAGTTATTTTGGACTAATGTCCCCAGAAAAACCCAATGTGGGAAAACCGGTGCAGCAAGGGAGGATTTTATTATTCAGCAGTTTTCTTGTACAATAGGATGCCAAACTGGCTTACCCACAGATAGACAAACTTCTAGCACTTTTCTAAACCCAGCGTAGGCCCTACTGACCTCTGCTACAGCTTGAAACCCTCTGCGTTAGCCTGAAACCCTTTGTGTCAGTCTACTGAGGCTTTGCGCAACCTCTCTGGGCTTCTGCGCCACTCCTGCAACCTCTGCGTGGATGATGTAGGCCCTTCTGGCTCTGCGCAGTCTCTGTTGCCTCTGCGTGGCTCCCTCTGGCTCTGTATCTGTTTCTTCTGTGCTGATCTGCCGTCTCTTTGTTCCATACTTGTTGTCTCCTGGCTGCTCTCCAAACCACTGGTTCAATTTCTTAGCAAACCCTGCTCCAGAAATTGAACTCACTGGTCTCCCTCAGTGTGTCCTCCAAGTGCCCCTCAAGCCTCCTCTTATACTTTTTATGTTGACATCTCAATGGAAAAGATTAAGTCCCTAATCAACAACTAAGATTAGATATGGCTTGATCCATGTCTTTTGGACCATTCTAACACAGATTCATATTAATGCACATTAATATTTTATTTTCCCTACGTTTATACTTAGGGACTCCATTAAAAATATTAATTATTTTAATATCTCCTGATCTGTTTAGAATTTGCCCAAACCCTTTCTGGGTATTGGAAATCTTATGTGCCCCAACCTCTCCACCAAATTTCGTGGCTAAAGCACATCCGATGCTACCAAAATAAACAGGAAAGAGGGATGTTACTAGAGCTCAAGGAGAGTTGTGTGGTACCCAACAGGTAATGTAAGACTTAGATGAAGCTCTGTGCATAAGCACAACGTAAGGTAAGACTATGATGGTCGGTTGGACTGGTTGGGTCCATTATGGTAAATGGACAGTGGCAGCACAAACATGAGCAAGGTAACCAGAGAAGGTAAAGTAAATGGATATGAGGTGTTGGATGCCTTGGCTATGTTGGGAACTGTTGTTCTCAATGTCGTGCATGTTGTACATGAAATGTCCTCTTGACCTCCATTTGATGGATCTCCCATCCCATTTGGGCTGCAAGAGATATCACGGTCCTAATAGATGTATACCTGGCTACCGGGGCGAAGGTTTCCTCATTGTCAATCCCTTCCTTTTGAGCATACCCCTTAGCCACAAACTTGGCCTTGTATTTTTCAATACTGTCGTCCGCAACATATTTGATCTTGTAGATCCATCTTGAACCTACCACAGATCTGTCTTGAGGCCTTGACACCACCTCCCAGACATCGTTTGCCATTATGGAGTTATACTCCTCCACCATCGCATCTAGCCAGACCTGATGTTGAGCTGCCTCCTTGAAGCTGGCAGGCTCTCTGTCTTGAGCTACTAACGCCTGATACCGGTCTGGTTGTTTTCGCTCCCTTTTACTGTTCCTCGGCTCTCCGATGAAGTTCTCTACATCACGCAGAATCTGACAAAGTTACCTGCTGGTTCTTCCTCTGCCAACAGGTGCTTCTATTCGCTCCTCTTCCTCATCTTGACAATCTTCCAGATCTAAGGAAGGATTCTTCACTTTCGTTGGTTGAAGAGGCATGACCAACGAATCCTCTTTTGACTGCTCCTCGGAAGGCATTTCGCGAGATCTTTTGAAAGCTCTGTCCTCCATGAACTTTCCATCTCGTCGTACTACTACCTTCGTGCTCCCTGGAAGATAGATCCTATATGCCTTAGCATTCTCACTATATCCTACTAAATACCCCTTTTCTGCAGTCTGATCCAACTTCTTCCTCTTTTCTTCGAGTATGCGACAATATGCCAAACTCCAAAATATCCTAAAATGACTGACTTTAGGTGTCTTCCCAATGAAGACTTTCTCTGGAGTAATCTTGCCCAATGCCCGATCAGGAGTCCTGTTTTGAACGTAGACAGCTATGTTGCATGCTTCTGCCCACAGGAATTTTGGCATATCCTGATCATACAGCATGGCCCTAGTTGCTTCTACAATAGTCCTATTTTTCCTTTCTGCCACCCCATTCTACTCCAGATTGTAGGGAGTTGTTCACTCTCTTCTGATGCCCTCCTTAGCGCAATAATCAATGAAGTCCTTATCAACATATTCTCCACCATTATTTGAGTGCAAGACTTTTATTTTCTTACCTGTCAAATTCTCCACTAAAGCTTTGAACTCCTTGAATCGACAGAAAACCTCACCCTTGGTTTTCAGAAAATAGATCCAAGTTTTCCTCGAGTGGTCATCAATGAAGGTAAGGAAATACTCTGCACCGCTGAGAGCTTTCCGCAAATATCTGAGTGTATCAATCCTAGTACACTCTTGGCCCTATGGTTGCTCCTAAGAAATGCCGCCTTGGCATACTTTCCTACAGCACATCCCTTGCATACATCATCCCGTTCCGTACTCATGTCCGGAACTCCTATTACAGTGCTTCTGAGAATTCTCAGAGCTCCATGTTGCAAGTGACCCATCCTTTTGTGCCATAGTTCGATCAAGTCTTTGTCCCCATGACTGCCTATTAGTGCCATTGGAGATTCTAGTTGTAATCTGTACAACCGATTACTTTTGATATCGATCTACACTTTCTTTTTCCAGCTTGAGTGTTTAATGTATACCTTTTCCTTGATGAAGTAGACGTCATAGCCCTCGCCTTGTAGTTGTGACACGGAAAGTAAGTTCATCCCCAATCCTGGCACACGTAGCACATTTGTGGCATGGAACTGCTCTCCCGATTCCATCTGAAAAACTATGGTACCCTTTCCTACTGGAGTACACTTTGCCTTGTTCCTCATGGTGATCTGAAAGTTCATATTCTCTTCTCGATATTCTGAGAAACACTCCTTGATTCTCGTCATATACCACAAGGCTCCACTGTCTATATACCATACTTTTGATGATGCAGCACTAGTCATGCACACCACTTCTTCCAACCTGGAAGCCAACATAGAGAAATCGAAATCTCCCTCTCTCTTGTGCAATCTTCTGAAAATCTGTGAATCCCCTAAGGTGGATGACTCTGCATCGTGGTCTCGACCCATAACTAATTTTCCCTTTCTATCTCTGATTACTTCCTCTGATGCCATGTGAAAATTTTATCACTGCTACAACTGATTTACTTTTCCCACTTATTTCATCATAAGTTATTCATGAAATTACTTCAACAAACATTAAAATAAATATTGTTGCAGATATCACACTGTAATACAGAAACAAACATACGCACACGTTGACACAGTTATTTTGGACTAATGTCCCCAGAAAAGCCCAATGTGGGAAAATCGGTGCAGCAAGGGAGGATTTTATTATTCAGCAATTTTCTTGTACAACAAGGTACCAAACTGGCTTACCCACAGATAGACAAACTTCCAGCACTTTTCTAACCCAGCGTAGGCCCTTTTGACCTCTGCTACAGTCTAAAACCCTCTGCGTCAGCCTGAAACCCTCTGTGTCAGCCTACTGAAGCTCTGTGCAGCCTCTCCGGGCTTCTGCGTCACGCCTGCATCCTCTGCATGGATGAGACAAGCCCTTCTGGCTCTGCGCAGTCTCTGCTGCCTCTGCGTGGCTTCCTTTGGCTCTGCGTCTGCCTCTTTTGCGTTGATCTTTCGTCTCTCTATTTCGTACTTGCAGCCTCCTAACTGCTCTCCAGACCATTGGTTCAATTTCTCAGCAAACCCCGCTCCAGAAATTGAACTGACTGGTCTACCTCAATGTGTTCTCCAAGTGCCCCTCAAGCCTCCTCTTATACTTTTTCTGTTGACATCTCAACGACCGATATTAAGTCCCTAATCAACGACTAAGATTAGATCTGGCTTGATCCATGTCTTTTGGACCATTCTAACACAGCTTCATATTAATACAAATTAATATTTTATTTTCCCTAAGTTTAGACTTAGGGACTCCACTAAAAATATTAATTATTTTAATATAACCTGATCTATTTAGAATCTGCCCAAACCCCTTCTGAGTATTGGAGATCTTATGTGACCCAACCTCTCCACCAAATTTTGTGGTTAGAGCACATCCGATGCTACCCCAAATCAACAGATAGGATATGCAAGATCCTAAAGATTCTCTAATGAAATCCTCATTTTAAGGTTCATTGATCATGAGGGGAAGCAAGTGTTTCATCGAAAATTCCAAACTTGTGGAATTCATGGGATGATGGTATGATGGCAAAACAGTGAAGTAGATCAAGGGAATGAAACTCCTTCATTCAAGGGAAGTTGTTGCAGGAAGTCTAGATGACCCAAAGAAAAGATGAGGTATGTATGCTTACATTTGATATTATGGAAGTCATGTCTTATGGTTGCAAATAACATGGATCACTTCTCTATCTTAAGAGCATGATCAAAAGAAAGGATCTCCTCCCTCAAATGCATGAGTCACATATTCACTAGATGAAATCGGCATCATATGTCCTCATATGGAGTATGAGGTGGCTGACTACAATTGAGGAACTCTGATTGGAAGCTCCTGGGAATGAAATGTGTGAAGAAAGGAAGGAAGAGATTGTGGAATATGCAACAATGGTAAAGGCAGTCAACATCTGAAAGACCAAGAAGATTTGACTATGATATCTCCCAGAAAGATATGAAGACTCTGATGGAAGTCTGGAAAAGATGGAGACCCTTGACAACATATATCTTTAGGAGATGTGTCAACATGTATGTAGGACACTAATGCTTACAGGAAGATGTCATGATGAAAGACCATCACAAAGGTAAGTGTGATCTAAGTGTTCACTTCTTATTTTTGAACAAGTATCTGGATGGGTTTATGCAGGACTACCAGAGGAAGAATTGTGGATGTCTTCCCTGAGGACCATGTAGAAGGATGTAAGATCCTTCCGAAGAAGGCAACATGACATGAAGCAAGGCCAGATGTAGATTGATGGATCGCTTTCTAATGAAAGGAATGATGACATGATTGACTCATGGATGAAAGTGATGAATGGTTTGTAACCTATGAAGAAATCCCAAAAGATGAAGACTCTGTGACAAAGAAGAAATTCATGACATCGAAGGAAGGAGTTCCTCAAGCAGTTGTTTGTCTTCTCATCTCCACCTGAAGAGTTGTTCTAGGTCCCTAATTAAGAGGAAGCCTGGAAACAAGTTTCTTACTTGGAAAAAACTTGGAAATTCCTAAGCCAAGAGGGAGCTTAGGTACATTCCTTCCGTAGGAATGAGTACATTCCTTTATTGGAATAGATATGTCCTCCCTAATTGAGAGGGAGAGATAAACACATCATTTTGGTCTTCACTTGGGAAGACAAAATGGAGGATTGGGTAATCATTTGGCATCTGATGCTCTTTGAGGATGAGATAGGGCATCCAAGATAAAAGTAGTCATAGAGGACCAATATTCTTTGAGGACTGGGAATCCAAGATAAGAATAGTCCTGATGGAACACACCCTAAGAACCCGGGTGGGGTATGTTCCGGGAGAGACAATGCTGAGAGTGTCTATAAATCATTGGTCTCGTCAGCATTGAGCTCAAATCTTGTGGAGAGATAGAGTTGTTAGTCAAGACCTTGCTATGTGACAATGTTGGTTGATATGATGTTATTCAAATGGGTTACCAATCTGAATCTTCTTATGAGAAATTCTTCAAATTGAGAATGACCAAGTACCATTATGAATACCTCCCTAGTTAAGAGTGGGTGTTGAAAAGTGTAACTAGGTTTAGTCTTCATAATGACATGTAATTGTGATTTTATGTAAAAAATGTAAAGAAGAAAAGTAAAATTATTGTCATGCTTCCATCATGGGTTTCATGAGCAAGACATTTTATTTTTAGTTAAAGCTCCCATTGTGAGCCCTTAGGGATTTTGTCATCTTGTCTTAAAAGTCTAAAGAGTCATTGTCATGTATTGAAGGCATGTTACACATTGTAAAAGGTCAAATTTGTCTTGTAAGTCACCCTCCAAGACCTTGTCACTAGCCCTCACTCAACTCGACCTACAAAGGAAGGATAATTCTAGCGAAATGAAGTTGACCTACCACAAGGGATCATGTCGGCCTAACAATCATGAACCAACCACTATATATAGCGAAGCACGACCTCATTTGGAAGACAAGAATTCGATGAAGCAAGTCTCCACTATCAAGTGCGCAAATCATCTTAGAAAGGGCCTTAAAGCCAGCGAAGAAAGAAGGAAGGACAGCGAAGGAGAGGATCATCGTTGTGGACTGTTTTGGGCTAAAGTTTACCCTCACACGTGCGATAATTGCGGGTCTGAAGTAGGCAAAGGAAGATCGAAGATTGCAGTTACATAAAGGTGATCTTGTTTGAGAGAAGAACTTCGCTGAAGGAAGCCGAGTAAGAGAGGAAAGAGTCTCCTTCAAGGAGGAGACTATTCAAGAGGAAAAACTAAACTAGGGTATCTGTTGTGAAGAAAAGGTATATTCCAGACATATAAGAAGAAGTCGAAATTCTAAGGGAAGCTGAGAAGGAGAAGAAGAAGAGCAGTGTTGATCTAAGGGAGAAGAGGAGGCTTGTGACTTGGTCTTGGAAGGGCTTTAGTGTCAAGGGTCTTCGTCATGGTCTTGGTATTCGTCAACTGAAGGTTCTATAAGAAGAATAGTTTGGGTTTTCCTCTCAAAGAGTGAGAGGTTTTGGCCCTGGCTAACAGCCTACATACTCCAAAAGTAAGATCAAAAGCCTACATATTGTGCCAATTGTCTCTTTATTGTTCATGAATTGGTAATTGTCTTGATGAAAAGAACACAATAATAACATAAGCAAGAGAAGATCATAATCAAGAAGCAAAAGATACTCACAAGCAATTATCGTAGTAGAGAAATCACCAACCTATTGATGCCCTAGATTTCTCAACACATTCGACCCCCTTGGAAATCTATATAAAGGAGAGACCTCCTCCACCAGTTTAACACATTTATGTTGATTTTCTGGGTAGCATCGGATGTGCTTTAGCTCCGAAATTTTGTGGAGGGGCTAGAACACATGAGATCTCGATGCCCCAAAATGCCCCAAAAATTGTTTGGAGAAATTCCACCCAGAGTGCATGTTATTCAAATAATTAATTATTTTTAAAAGTGCCTAAGTTAAAACTTAGGAAATTAAAATAATTAAAGTGAATTAATGTAAATATGGGTGAGAAGCTTTTAAGTGACGAGGATCAAGTCTAATTTAATCTTAGTCGTTGATTAGAGATTAGATCATGGTCGTTGATTTCTCAACAGGAAAAGTATAAAGGAAGGCTTCGGGTTAGTTGGAGAACTCACGCGGGGAGAGTAGCACTTGAGCTAGATCAAAATTCTAGGGCGTGGTTTGCTAAGAATTTCGTAGTAAGCTTCTAATGCAGTGAGGGGCATTTTGGCCGCGAGACTTTCGTCCAAGGCCAAGAATACATAACAGAGAGGCAGTGCAGAACCAAGGAGAGACGGCACAGCTCTAGGAGGGTGACATGAAGGCTAGACGGTTGACGCAATCACGCAAAGGTAGCATTGGGGTTTCTGTGAGCAGATTGGGCATCAATTCAACAGATTCGATTTCAAAGCCAAGAAGGCTCACCAGGAGGTTGACGCAGCTCCTAGAGGAGGTGACGCAACCCCATCACAGAGTTGGCAACAACCATCGTTGCACAGCACAAGGGACAGCGCAGCTACCTATGGGGTTTGTTCATCGAGTTGCTTGATCCGCCAAAATATCTTTCTCCGAATAGAGGTACTTCTGTTGGGTTTATTCTCTGTTGGGTGAGCCAGATTTGGCACCCTAGTTGTATTAAGAAATCTGTATAATAATAAAACACTCATATCTGTTGCACCGATTTTCCCAGACTGGGTTTTTCGGGGGACGTTTAGTCCAAAAATAAGTGTGTCCTTTGCGTGGCTATTTCATTTATTTTTCAGTACCTTATCTTTATATTGGTGGAAGCTGTAGTGTATTTGCATTAATATTTTCTGAGTAATTCTGAAAATAGCTTGTTAAAATGAAGAACACAAGTAGGTAATGCAAATCGGTTTACTATAGTAGGATTTCTGATTTGTTAGTTTCAGAAATTTTCACATGGTATCAGAGCGATTGCAGATCAAAGAGAACGGAAACCATCAGTGAAAGGACAAAGGAAAAATCTATGTGTGAAGATAGTTGTCCCGAGAGACTGCAGTAGGATTTCTGATTTGTTAGATTCAGAAATTTTCACATGGTATCAGAGAGATTGCAAATCAAAGAGGACTAAAGCCATCAGCGAAAGGACAGAGGAAAAATCTGTGCGTGAAGACAATGGTCCCGAGGGATTAGAGGAGGGTTGATGCAGTCACCAAGCGAGGCTCACGCAGAGCCTACGTCAGCCTGATTGGGTGACACTGTTGCTACAAATGGCAACGCAGTAGTTATTAGGTCAGCTTAGAGACTGTTGAGTCTTGATTTTCCCGTTCCTATGGCTAGGGGTGCAGTGCAGATTTTATCTGGAGTTGCTGGTGGGGTGCTAATTATATCGGTGCAAAACGGTAGCTAGTGGGGCAAAAGCAAAGTAGAGTGAATCAGCTCCTCAGAAGATTTCTTGTCAAAAAATCTAGATCCAGTGCTGAACAGCAGCAAAGAGAGATCAGAGGGGTGGTTTGATAGTGGTTGGCAGAAAGCTTTTCGTGAAGGAAATCGAAATCCAAAGGGAGCTTATTCCTTAGAGGATTTTTGGCGCTAAACAAATCTAGATCCAAGTTTTGTTGGGGCAGCAGCGAAAGAGGGAGAAGAGAACCAGTACAACATTCATTTGGCAGAGATGTTAGCCGCATCTCCAAGAGGGAGGTGGGAAGATTTAGAGTTGTAGTTCGAAAGAGCTACCGAAGGGGCAAGATCCTTGAGGTGCCCAAACTCTTGGATCACATATGGCTACAGGAGCCCTTAATCAGAGTAGCAAAATGACAGTAGTCAGTTGGTGCAAGGGATGATGGAGCAACAGTGGCAAAGCTAGAGCGCCAAAGTCTGAAGCAGCACATTGGAGTGTTGCAACAATGCGAAAGGCATAGAGAAGATACAATTGCAGCGCAATAGCATCGAGGGTCAGCACATATTAGCAGTAGAGTTAGCTTCAGCATCAAGGGGCATCGAAATTGACCACCATGTCAGCTTTTGGGTGGTTTTTTCAGTTGTTTACTTCTCAGCCACTGAGTTGCAGCACAACAGTTAGAAGTGGCAATGCTATGGGCAGCTTTATGCAGCATATTAAGAGGGAGTTGCAGTGCAGATGCAACAATGACAATGGCAGTCTCATGGGCAACAGCGCAGTGCATGAAGGGCGGCAGGCCGAGCATCAGCGGCGCAGAGGACCGATGTCGTGGATCAGTGTAATACTTCTGCTGGGAAGTATTGCTAGAGCACATTCCTCGCTAAGAGGGTGTGTTGATTTCTTGGGTAGCATCGGGTGTGCCGTATCTCCGAAATTTTGTGGAGGGGCTAAAACACATGAGATCTCCATGACCCGGAAATCGTTTGGAGAAATTCCACCTAGAGTGCATGTTATTCAAATAATTAATTATTTTTAATGGTGCCTTAAAACTTAGGAAATTAAAATAATTAAAGTGAATTAATCTAAATATGGGCGAGAAGCTTCTAAGTGACGAGGATCAAGTCTAATTTAATCTTAGTCGTTGATTAGATATTAGATCACAGTCATTGATTTCTCAACAGGAAAAGTATAAAGGAAGGCTTGGAGTCAGTTGGAGAACACAAATAGGGAGAGAAGCACTTGAGCTAAATCGAAATTTTGGGCCGTGGTTTCCTAAGAATTTTAGAGTAAGCTTCTAGTGCAAAGAGGGGTAGTTCAGCAACGGGACTTTCATCCAAGGTCTAAAATACATAACAAAGAGGCAGCGCAGCACCAGGGAGAGACAGCGCAGCTCCGGGAGGGTGACGCAAACGCTGGAGGACTGACGGAGTCATGCAAAGGCAGCGTTGGGGTTCCTGTGTGGCAGATTGGGCATCAATTCAGCAAATCGATTTCTGATTCAGGAAGGCTCACCGAGAGGGTGACATTGGAACTAGAGGAGGTGACGCAATCCCAGCATAGAGCTGGGAGCATGTTAAAATTGGCAACTAGGGCCAAACTCCAAGTGGATCACCTTATTTATGGCTTCAGATATTTTTCCTAGATTCCTCTCATCGAGAGGTGTAGGATTGATCTAAAGATCATCCGATTCCGATAAGTATTTATGGAGATATGAATTTATTTTGATTATGGACAAATTGTCAAGGTCGGCCAACAAACTTATGTAGGCTTAGAAGCTCAACAATCATGTCTATTCAACCTCAACGTTTGCATATAAATACAAGTCGCATTCTCCTCATTTGGACAATTCTATTCACTCATCTTCTCTCTCTCTCTCTCCTACGCATAAAAGGAGCCTTTCTCTCTCTCTCACATGTGGCTGAAAGGAAGACATCCTAGGGCAAAGAAGACGCAGAAAGGACACTAGGGCAGGAAGTCATCTCTTTGACCAGCGTTGACCTTCCAAAAGTGTGGATTGGGTGTGGTTACCTCTCCTAGGCAAGCCGCAATTTTTGGCACAAAAATTGAGGTGATTGACCTCTGGTTTGACCGGTATTGAGTGCCCTAGTTTAGGGCTGCAGTTGACTTCAGAAATCTGCAAATTGGCTGAACTTTTGGGGTTGTTCAAGGGTTGTTTCTTTAGGCTGTTTGAGGACAATTTGACCGGAAATTGACCAAGTATTTTAGAGGTCAATTTCAGCTAGTTTGACTAAGTTTGACTTTGTTGATCTAGGGTTTGTTGTTGCTGATATAAAATTACAGAATTTAGATTTTGTACTATTTCTCTCTCCTAAACTATTGAAAATAAAAGAAGATTTGATCAAAGGGTTTCCCTGCATTGGGGTTTGTCCTTGGCTAGCCGCCACATCTTTGTCTCTTGTCTTGGCTTGTTTTCTATTGATCATTTAATGTTCTATCTACACTTTACTTAAAGTATATGTGATTGCTAATCTGTGGCTAATAAGAAGAAAAATAAGTAAATTGCTCTACGCATAGAACATACCATAATTTAACAAAGCAACGATCGTTGCACAGCACAAGGGGCAGCGCAGTCACTTGTGGGGTTTGTTCATCCAGTTGTTTGATCCACCAAAATATTTGTCTTCGGATAGAGGTACTTCTGTTCCGTTTATTCTCTATTGGGTGAGCCGAATTTGGCACCCTAGTTGTATTTAGAAATCTGCATCATAATAAAACCCTCATATTTGATGCACCGGTTTTCCCACACTGTATTTTTCCTAGGACATTTAGTCCAAAAATAAGTGTTTCTTTTGTCTGGTTGTCTCATTTATTTTTTCTGTACTTGATCTGTAAATTGGTGTAGGTTGCAATGTATTTGCATTAATATTTTCTGAATAATTCTGAAAATAACTTGTCCAAATGAAGAACAAATGTAGGTAATGCATATCAGTTTACTGCAATAGGATTTTTTATATGTTAGATTCAGCAATTTTCACAATATACAATTGTCTTGTTTATCTCTGACCCAACGAATTTCAAAAGGAGAAAGGAGGGCCGAAATTTCAGGAGGAGGGTTTGGGATTTCTTCTTGTTCTTGGGTATTAGTTTGGCTATTCTATTGATGTTGTTTATGACATGTTGATGAACTATGGGCGCTCTCTCTCGCATAAGGAAAGATTTCTGGGTTGTCTCTTTGTTACATTATCATCTTTACTAATATTGTCATGTGTTAATGGTTGAACTTTCTTATGTATAACTACTTACTGATAATGGATAATGAACATGTAATTAATGCTATCTAATCATCAATAGTAGCTATCTGTTGAAGAAAATGTTTCTAGATTGTCTACACTAGAAAATCAACTTTTGGCAATTGAAAAACTGTTGCAATCTTTTCTCTAGTTATCTCATTAAATAGCCTTTGATTGTTTATTGTCTATAAAGAATTGTGGGTTGTTCTTATATTGCTGTCATAAATTTGCATGCCATAAAATTGTCATTATTTTAAAAACCCTAATTTATTGCAGCAATCATTAATCATCAAGTAGCATGTGATTGGAATCTATTTGAGTATCTCCAAGACTCATATTAGCACTCTAGACTTAGCCATAGGTTCTTTGAACTCGTTACTCATTTTCTTTTGGAGCCCTATCTTATTGAACATCATTCAGGGGTATATATTTAACAGGATCCTTGAAGGGTATAAACCCTGGAAACCCTTGGATTACTTGATCTTCGAAACCTGTTGGGGAAGCCTCCCATGTGGGGACAAAATCCATCCACAAGACAGTAGGGGAACAAACACTAAGGTGACAGTGGTGTTCGATCCCTTTGTTTCCCTTAACTTAGAGTGCCTACTGAAGCTTTGCATTAAGTTGTTAGATTTTGTGGTAATAGGGACATTTTATTTGCATTTTTTACTGTAAAAATTCTATCACTGCAGCAACTGATTTATTTTTCCTACTTATTTTCCCAATAAGTTATTTATGAAAATCCCTCAGTAAACATTAAAATAAATTCTGCTGCAAATATCCATAATACAAAAACAAACACATGCACAAGAATCAACACATCAACACAAATATTTCGAACAACCGTCCTCAGAAAAACCCAATGTAGGAAAACCGGTGCATTAAGGGAGGATTTTATTATTCAACAATTCTTCAATATAATTTGGTGCCATACTGGCTTACCTAACAAAGAGAAAATTATCAAGCACTACTCCCAGTCTCAGCGTTAGCCTAGCTGACCTCTGCGTAGCTCCCAGACCCTCTACATCAGCTCCTACCTCTCTGCATTAGCACTCGACCTCTCTGCGTCACCCACACATGCCCTCAAGTGACTGTGCAGTCTGCTGCCTCTGCGTTGGTCTTCTAACGTTGTTCCCGACTCTCTATTCCGTACTCATTGCCTCCTGTTGCTCTCTAGAACACTAGTTCGAATTTCTCAGCTAACCCCACTCCAGAAATTGAACTGACTGATCTCCCTCAATGTGTTTTCCAACTGACCCTCAAAACTCTTCTTATACTTTTCTCATTGGTCCATCAACGGTCGAGATTAAATCTCTAATCAACGGCTAAGATTAGATTTGGCTTGATCCATGACTTTTGGACCCTTCTAACCGAGTTTTATATTAATTCCCATTAATATTTTATTTTTCCTAAGTTTAGACTTAGGAACTCCATTAAAAATATTAATTATTTTAATATTTCCCAAACCAAGTACAATCTGTCCAAACCATTTCTAGGTCTTGGAGATCTCATATGCTTTAGCCTCTCCACCAATTTTCATGGCTAGATCACATTCGATGCTACCCCAAATCAACACTCCCTCTTAGCGAGGATTGTGCTCTAGTAATACTCCTCACTGAGCATCACTCTGATTATCTAGCACCGGTCACTATGCTCATGCTAGACCTCCCCGTCAAACATCCTCTGCATTGTTGCCCATGGCTCTGCCTCTGCCACTACTACATTTGTACGACAGCTCCCTCTGCATCTGTGTTACTGCTGGTCCTTCTTCCCAACACTGCATCTGCACTGCATTGTCTTCTCATCATGTCGCATCGTGCCACTGCTAACTGCTATTGCACAACAATATCACCCCCATTTCTGCTACTGAAATGGATTCTTTATCATCCCCATTTTTTCCCTGAAGTAATCAAACTTTGTTCTTCCAAGGGCCTTGGTGAGGATGTCTGCCAACTGTTCTCTTGTAGGAGTGTATATCAACTGTACAGCACCTCGTTGGACACAGTCTCTGACAAAGTGACACCGGATATCAATATGCTTTGACTGATCATGAAACATTGGATCCTCGGAGAGCTTGATGCAACTATGAATATCGCACATGATCCTGGTCACCTCCATCTTTCTTCTAAATAGGTTCACAAGCAATTTTCTAAGCCATATGGCCTGACACGAAATTGTGCTCGCAGCCATATATTCTGCCTCAGCTGAGCTCAAAGCCACGGATTTTTGTTTCCTACTGCACCAGGAGGTCATTCTTGATCCAATGTTGAAACAGTACCTAGAGGTACTTTTCCAATCCATTGAACTTCCTGCCCAATCTGCATCAGTAAATCCACTCAACCTGATATCCTTACTCTTGGTGTACAAGAGTCCATAATCGGCTATTCCTTATAAATACCTGAGAACATGTTTGGCTGCTGCCCAGTGCGCCCTCTTCGGCTCTACCATGAACTAACTGAGGGTGTTGACGGCGTAGGAAATGTCTGGCCTAGTATTGACCAGATACATCAGGGACCCTATGAGTTGCCTATATAAGGTGGGATCAACATCATTCTCTTTTGATGAATCAATCTTCTTCTAGTTGGTTATCATTGGAGTAGCCATGGGTCTACAGTCCTCCATCCTGAATCTTTTCATGATTTCTGTAGCATATCTCCCTTGCCCAAGGAAGATCTCCCCCTTTTGCTGCCAAACTTCCAACCCAGGAAATAATGCATTTGTCCCAAATCCTTCATGTCGAATTCCGTGGCTAGATTCTTCTTGCCAATGTTGCACTATTCGTTATCGGGTTTAAATCGGCGTGGGGAAAAAATCGAAAAAAATCATAAAAATCGGGAAAAAATCGTAACATACAAAAATATTCATTTTTTCCAATTTTTTTAATATCGAAAGCATCTACAACATAAAATAAATACATTGACACATAAATATGATAAAAGAACTAATATATAAGATGTTTAATATCATTTCTAGTGCCACATCACACATAATAGTGAATCATGTCCTGAATAGTAAGTCCTAACTCATGACTCCCAACTCAGCCTCAAAATATCAACAAAAAATATAATAATGTATCTCATATTAAAATGAAATGAACCAAATAACTAACGTCTAATACTACTGATTTCCTTTCCCCTTCTAGATGTAGATGTCGGTGGAGTTGGCAGTAGACTCTGTTGTGCTCTAGAAGCTGAAGAACTAGGGGCTACAGGAGGTAGACCACGTCCTCTACTGGTGACAGGGGTAGCTTGGGTCACCTCCTCCTCATAAAAAAATAAAAAATAAAAAATTAAATTTAAAAAAAAAAAATTCCTCCCCAATCGCGATTTTTTCATAAAATCGGGCAGAAAAAAAAATAATAATTAATAAATAAATAAATATATTATTTTAAAAATCGTGATTTTACGATTTTATCATAAAAAAAAAAATAAAAAATTAAATTAAAATAAAAATCCCCAATCGCGATTTTTTCATAAAAATCGGGCAGAAAAAAAATCGTTTTTAAAAAATCGCGATTTTACGATTTTATCGCGATAAAATCGCGATTAGTGCAACACTGCTTCTTGTAGTCCCCTATGAGCCTGGATGATCCTGTCAAGAAGAGATCATCCACATATAATACTAAGATTAGAGGCTCATTCTCTACAACCAAATAGTAGAGATTTGGATATGCGTCACCCTTGACAAATCCCATTTTCTACAAGTAGCCATCGATTCGACCATACCATGCTCTAGGTGCCTGTTTCAGCGCATACAAGACTTTCTTCAACATGCATACATGAGACTTCTTCTCATGTGTCTCAAAGCCCTCTGGTTGTTTAATGTATACCTCTTCTTCTATCACTCCATTCAGAAACATCATTTCGACATCCATCTGATGAATCTCCCACCCCATCTGTGCTGCAAGAGATATCACGGTTCTAATAGATGTATACCTGGGTACCGGGGCGAAGGTTTCTTTGTAGTCAATTCCTTCCTTCTAAGCATACCCCTTAGCCACAAACCTAGCTTTGTATTTCTCAACAATGTTGTCTGCAGCATATTTGATCATGTAGATCCATCTTGAACCTACCGCTGATCTGTCTTGAGGCCTTGGCACTACCTCCCAAACATCGTTCACCATTATGATGTTGTACTCCTCTACCATCGCATCCATCTAACCTGATGTTGAGCTGCCTCCTGAAAACTAGCAGGGTCCCCATCTTGAGCTACTAATGCCCAATATCTATCTGGTTGTTTTGGCTCCCTCTTATTGTTCCTTGGTGCACTGATAAAGTCCTCTGCATCTCGTAGAATCTGATGAAGTTCCCTGCTCGTTCTTCCTCTGCCAGCAGGTGCTTCCATTAGCTCCTCCTCATCCTATGATTCTTCCTAACCCGAGGAAGAATTCTTTTCTTCCGTTGGTTGAAGAGGTTTGACCAATGTTTCCTCTTTTGACTGCTCCTCGAAAGGCATTTCTCGAGATTTTTTGAAAGCCCTATCCTCCACGAACTTTACATTTCGTCGAACTACTACCTTCCTGCTCCCTGGAAGATAGATTCCGTATGCCTTAGTGTTCTCACTATATCCCACTAAATATCCTTTCTCTGTAGTTTGATCCTGCTTCTTCTCCTTTCTTTGGGTATGCGGCAATATGCTAAGCTCCCAAATATCCTAAAATGACTAACTTCAAGCGTCTTCCCTGTGAAGACTTTCTCTAGAGTAATCTTGCCCAATGCCCGATGAGGAGTTCTATTCTAAACATAGACTGTTGTGTTGCATGCTTCTGCCCACAGGAATTTTGGCATATCCTGATCAAACATCATGGCCCTAGTTGCTTCTACAATAGTCCTATTCTTTCTCTCTGCTACTTCATTCTACTCCGGATTGTAAGGAGAGGTCCACTCTCTTCTAATACCCTCCATAGCACAAAAATCAATGAAGTCCTTATCAACATACTCTCCACCATTATCTAAGTGCAAAACTTTTATTTTCTTCCTAGTCAGATTCTCCACCAGAACCTTCAACTCTTTGAATCGATAGAAAACCTCATTCTTGGTTTTCACAAAAATAAATCCAAGTTTTCCTTGAGTGGTCATCAATGAAGGTGAGGAAGTAATCGGCACCACTAAGGGTTTTAGTGGACATGGGTCCACAGATATCTGTGTGTATTAATCCTAGTACATTCTTGGCCCTATTTTTACTTCTAGGAAATGCTGCTTTGGCATACTTTCCTAGAGCACATCCTCTGCATACATCATCTCGTTCCGTACTAAGATCCGAAACTCCTATTACAGTGCTCCTGAGAATTCTCTAAGCCCCATGGTGCACATGTCCCATTCTTCTGTGCCATAGTTCATTCAAATCCTTGTCTCCATGACTGCCTATTAGTGCCATTGGTGATTCTAGTTGTAGTTTGTACAACCTGTTACTTATGATCGTGATTTGCACTTTCTTTTTCCAGCTCGGGTGTTTGACGTATACTTTCTCCTTGATAAAGAAAACATCATAGCCTTTCCCTTGAAGTTGCGACACGGAAAGTAAGTTCATCCCCAATCCTAGTACATGCAGCACATTGGTAGCATGAAACCGCTCTCCCGTCTCTGTTTGAAAAACTATGGTGCCCCTCCCTACTAGAGTACACTTTGCCTTGATCCCCATGGTGATCTGAAAGTTCATCTTCTCCTCCCGATAATCTGAGAAACATTCCCAGATTCCTATCATATGCCAAGAGGCTCCACTGTCTATATACCACACCTCTGATGATGCAAAGCTAATCACACAAGCCACTTTTACTTCCAGCCTGGAAGCCAACATAGAGAAATCAAAATCACTTTCTCTTGTGCAATTTTCTGAAAATTTGTGTGAGTCTCCTGACGTGGATGCCTCTACATCATGGTCTCGACCCATAATTGATTTTCATTTCCTATCTCTGATTACTTGCTCTAATACCATGTGAAAATTCTATCACTGCAGCAATTGATTTATTTTTCCTACTTATTTTCCCAATAAGTTATTTATGAAAATCCCTCAGTAAACATTAAAATAAATTTTGCTACAAATATCACACCATAATACAGAAACAAACACATGCACAAGAATCAACACATCAACACAGATATTTTGGACAACAGTCCCCAGAAAAGCCCAATGCGGGAAAACCGGTGCAGCAAGGGAGGATCTTATTATTCAGCGATTCTTCAATACAACTGGGTGCCAAACTAGATTACCCAACAGAGAGAAAATTCTCTAGCACTTCTCCCAGTCTCAGCATCAGCCTGGCTGACCTCTGCGTAGCTCTTAGACCCTCTACGTCAGCTCCTGCTTCTCTGCGTCAGCACTCAGCCTCTCTGCGTCACCCAGCAGGGCCTCCAGTGACTGCACAGTCCGCTACCTCTGTGTCTACCTCTCCAACCTCTGCACGGGTCTTCTGGCATTGTTCCCGACTCTTTGTTCCGTACTTGTTGCCTCCTACTACTCTCCAAACCACCAGTCCGAATTTCTCAACGAACCCCACTCCAGAAATCGAACTAACTGGTCTCCCTCAGTGTGTTCTCCAACTAACCCTTAAACCTCTTGTTATACTTTTCTTGTTGGTCCATCAACAGCCGAGATTGAATCTCTAATCAACGATTAAGATTAGATTTGGCTTGATCCATGATTTTTGGACCCCTCTAACCCAGTTTTATATTAATACACATTAATATTTTCTTTTTCCTAAGTTTAAACTTAGGAACTCCATTAAAAATATTAATTATTTTAATATTTCTCAAACTGGGTACAATTTGTCCAAACCATTTCTAGGTCTTGGAGATCTCAAGTCCTTTAGCCTCTCCACCAATTTTCATGGCTAGAGCACATCTGATGCTACCCCAAATCAATATTGACCAATTTTGTTTGATTTCTATAACTTTTATTACAGAAACATCAGTGTATTATCACAGATTTGTGAAGTTTCTTTGTTGTAGAATTGAGGCTTCTGTGATCCATCATATTTGTAAAAAGAGCTTCGGCGTAAATCACATAAAGAGATTATTGTCGACGCGTTTCGAACCCACCAGTGTGGTTCATCGTCAGGACAAGTTGAAGAAACAGATCTGGCCTAGCAAGTTTAAATAGACTGAGCAAAGACTCTAACGACTATAAACAGCTATATTTGACTCTAGGACTCTAACGGCTATATTTGACTCTAGGACCTAGGCCATAATTATAATAATAAATTTAATCTTATTATTATAATATTAATACAATAATATAATATTCTATTTCTAGGGATAAGAGAAATTAGGTAAGAGCGAGTGTTATCAAAAGAAATTTATTTGTTTA
>APFE030515420.1:0-13338 GCA_000404065.3 Pinus taeda
AAATATCATAATACATATGATACTTTACTATAGAAAACGTGTATGTATATGTGCTTTCTATGAGGCATGCCCACATACACATCTTAAAACACTAAACCCTGAAACTGAATTATTGTTATTCTGAAATAAACTCTGAGTCATACACAAACAACTGAATCATTCTAAAATAATCACTAAACCATCATTGATCTTCAATCATGTACAACTAGTAGCATCATCATTCTTCAATCAATCAATTCAATTTCAAATTTCATTGTTAAAACTAGATCATCATGTAAGACTTTGTTGACAAACAGCGGAAACACAACAATAATGATTAGACTAATGAGATATCATTTTTAGAAAAACCCTAGCTTATATATGTGCTTTCCTCAAAAAATTTCTGCATGTATACACACTTTTTAGGAATCAAACCCATGTACAGATCTGAATAGGTAAGAGACTTACCAATATTAAATCTATGTGTCCATGCCTTTTATGTTATCAAACCTACGTGAAAATCTACAATTGTTGACACAAAACCTTCATTGAAAAAAAAAAACTTCAGACATACCAAGATCTTGGCATACATATAATAATCACCCGTTAAAACATTATCATCATAGATCAACCCAATCCATTACCAATATAGTCATTTCAGATCTATTGGATCTGATCAATCATCATATTCTAGGGCACAACTATAATTTCAGATCAAGCAAAGAATTAATATCCCATTACATGCATACTTTCTTCAAATCTAACTATTCCTAAAATATTCATTACTTGCACACCAAACACTTTGATCTTCATCTCCTTATATACCTTAGCCCTTAGACAATACCACAGGTCAAAACCATACTAGTGCCAATGATATTCTTGGATGGGACCAAATATCTATTGTTGGGCTCAATAGCATGGGTCAATACTATGGGAAAGATCCTTGGTATTTAGAATACTATGGTGTGCAAGATGTACATGCCTTTCTTTCTTCATACTCGTGTGTGTACACAACTTTGCTTCATAGAACTTCTTGAAAATTCATCTTTATCTTTCCTCTATCTCAAACCTACTATATCTTTGACCAAATGCTCTACTTCCATCAAGGACAACACATTAGTCATATTCCAACAGTTTTCACATTAGGCACTATTGTAGGAAGTAGGAAGCTAGATGACGATGACCTTATTGATCAATTCTTGCATAATTGTTCTCTGTGGGATGAATTGTTCTCTATCGATCCTGACATAAATCATGGTAATATTGTGGAAATCGTCCCATCCAAATCCCTAAAAATTAACCCTTCCCTCTTAGCATAATAAGAAGAGAAACTATGCATTGTACCGAGACAACATCTTGATTCCTTTTCTTGGGACTATAAGGAAATGAAAGTGGTGCATCCCTTAGTTTGTACCCATCATATCTACATCAAAGAGGGATGTAAGCGTATGTACCAACCCTAGAGGAAAATGAATCCTACCCTTAGGGACATTGTTAAAGAGGAGCTACAAAAGATGCTCGATGCAAGATTGATTTACCCCATTTCAGATATTGAGTGAGTGTCCCCTCTTGTCATAGTACCCAAGAAAAATGGTGAGTGGATGATATGTCTTGACTATAGGGAACCCAACAAGGCTACGAAGAAAGATAATTTCCCTTTTTATTTCATTGATCATGTCTTAAATTTACTTGCAAGGAATACATTCTTTTCATTTTT
This sequence comes from Pinus taeda, assembly GCA_000404065.3. NCBI lineage: Eukaryota > Viridiplantae > Streptophyta > Pinopsida > Pinales > Pinaceae > Pinus > Pinus taeda. Next base: position 1,697 of record APFE030515420.1, read on the forward strand.
GGATGGATTTAATGGATATAATCGTATCTAGATTAGCCCCAAGGATCAGGGCAAGGCTACCTTCACATGTCTATTAGGGACCCTTTCCTATAAAGTCCTTCTGTTCGGTTTGTGCATTGCCCCTGCTATGTTTCAAAGGGAAGTCTTGGGTATCTTTGTTGATCTTGTTCATGACACAGTTGAAATATATATGGATGACTTCACCCCTTATGGAAATGATTTCCATGAAGCCCTTTCCAATTTATGTAAATTCCTAAAGAAATGCATTGAAATGAATATTTCACTGAGTCCCAAAAAGTCTGAATTTTTATGAATGGAGGGATTGTCCTAGGTCACTATGTTTCTATGGAAGGGATCTAAGTTGACCCTCACAAGGTTTCCATTATCAAAAGGTTCCTTGTCCCTCAAAAGTAGAGGAATGTTAGAATTTTTCTTGGGCTATCTAGATATTACAAAAGATTCATTAAAGACTTTCACAAGTTGGCTACACCTCTTTTTGGATTGTTGACTAAAGATTCATATTTTTGTTGGACAAATAAATGTCAAGAATCATTTCAATAATTGAAAGAGAAGTTGACCATTGCACTAATTCTTAGAGGTCCAACTTGGGAATTTCCTTTCCACATCCAGGCAGATGCATAAGACAAAGTTGTAGGAACATATTTGGGACATGTGGAAGACAAATTTCCTAATTCCATCCATTATATCAATAAGAACCTCTCCAAAGCTGAACTTAACTACATAGTTACTGAAAAATATCTCTTAGTTGTTCTGCACTCCTTGAACAAGTTTAGGGATTATATCACTGGATACAAAGTATTTGTTAACAATGATCATACATCCATTAAATACTTTGTGAATAAACATGATGTCAATTCTAGGATCATTATATGGTTTTTATTGTTGCAAAAAATTTATCTAATTGTTGTTGGCAAGATAGCGAAGGAAAATGTGGTCGAAGATTTTTTGTCTAGATTAACATTGTGTGCAGGAAATGAGGAGATGATATATGATCAGCTTTAGAATGAGCGCCATTTTTCTATTTCACTACTCTCTCCTTGGTTTTTTGATATAGAAAATTTATTTGTTGTTAGGAGGTTCCCTCCTAATCTATGCTCCATGGAGAAGAGCGAGATTGTTAGAAAAATACCATTTTCACTTAGATTAGGGGAAATCTCTTCAAATTGGGACTAGATCATATCTTGAGGAGATGTGTGAGGGAGGATGAGGTCTTTGACATCCTCTCAGCATGCCATGATGGACCATGTGGGGGTCATTTTGTTGGTAAGAGGAAAGCATTCAAAGTCCTTCAAACTAGCTACTATTAGCCTACTCTACACCAAGGTGCTAGAAGATACATTGCTAGAGGCAATGAGTGACAAACAATGGGAAAGACTACACCAAAGGATGAGATTCCCCTACAACCTCAAGTGACACTTGAGCCATTTGAAAAATGGGGCATGGATTTCCTTGGGCCAATTGATCTCCCATCCAGACAAAAGAGATACATCATGGTGTGCAGTCATTAATTAACAAAGTGGGCTGAAGCAAAAGTGGTAAAGGCAACAATCGAGTAGAAGGTGACAAAATTTCTAAGAGAATATATATTCTAAAAGTTTGGATTCCCAAGGGAGTTGGTCACTAATCAAGGGATTGAGTTTAATTCAAATTTAATTAAGGGCATCATGGAACAACATAATATCAAACACATAAAATCCATTGTTTATCACCCTCAACTATTTGGGCAAGTGGAGGTCACAAACAAAAATTTGGAGAAAATCTTTGCTAAAGTTATAAGCAATGGAAAAAAGGATTGGGAAACCCAACTTATAGAAGCTACTTGGGCCTATAGAACCACTTGGAAAACCACCACTAGATTCACCCCCTTGAGTTGGTTTATGGAAAGAATCCCATGTTGTCCATTGAGTCCAAATAAAATACCTTAAGAATAGTAGAACAATTGGATTTAGACATCACTAGAACTCAACAATAAAGGCTACTACATCTAAATTGTTTATATGAGTTCAGATTGCAAGTTCTCATGCACATTGAGGTAATCCAGCTCTAGAGGAAGGTTTAAAATGATAAAAATAGTAGTGATAAGACCTTAAAAGAAGGTGATTGGGCCCTACTATATTATTCTAGGTTCAATGATTTCAATGGAAAATTGATGACAAGATGGTTGGGTCCTTTTCTAGTGGAAAAGTGTCATGAGAATGGATCAATCTAAATAATAACAATTGATGAAGAAGGAATTTCATTGTTAGTTAATGGTTACTAGTTAAAATTCTACAAGAGGCCTCTATCAAAGGAAGAGTTTACCGGCTCAATAAGCAAGGATAAAAATGTAAATGGGGGTATCACAACTCTTATTTCATCGATCCCTTGATCAACAAAAGAAGAAAGGAGAAAACAAAACAAAACATGGGGGGAAGAAAAATAAAAGAGCCTAGGTGAAAACCTCCATGAGGCACCTTAGGGCAACTTTAGGGATGAAAACCTTATGAGCAAATTAAAGAGTAAAAAATAATAATAATGAAAATATCCCCAGATGAAAACCTCCTTTGTGGTACTTGGGGCAGCCTACAGGTTTCATGAAAAAAGAAAGAAAAATGAAAAATAAAAAGAATAAGGGGAAAAAAGGAACCCTTACATTAGTATTGCTAACATGTTTTGGCAGGTTTCCATCCATGGCCCTATAAGGACAATAGTCAACATAAGAAACCTCAACACTCCACTTTTCCACCCACCAAGCTAGCTATCTACACATCCTTCATAATTTCATGAACCTGCCCAAGTTCCTTCATCACCAAGAAACCTATCTCACTTAATCTATGTTAGGTCCCTACCCTCCTAGTGTAAACCCCTTATTGTATTATTTTGCCCATATAGTCCCCATTTTGTTAATATTGTACCCCATAGAAGCCCACGTTTTTTATTGTTGTACCCCTACAATATTATTGGTATGTAGGCTTTGATTGTATTGGGACCACTTAGACTCCTATATATAGAAAGGAGGCATTGTCATTTGTATCATCCAAGAATTGTTCATTTGTGTAATGTAAAGGAGGTTTCTCCCTTGAAGAGGCTGATTTCTAAGTCGTTGATATGTCTTTTCTATCTTTTTGTGAGCTGGTTTCATAACATTTGGTATCAAAGCTTTGGATTCTAGGGTTTCATTGCTCCAAAACAAGTCATCATGGCATTTTCGCTATAACATTGTTTATGTGACATTTCAGAAGCTAAAAAAACCCATTTTAGCCGAAATCTTGACGATCCTCGAGTCTAAATTTTAGATCCTGTCTCGCTATATTTTTGGAGATATGTTTTGAGGAAGTTAAGGTTTTTGCAAGCTCTAGAATACCATCTCAAACAGGTCATCATGGAATTTTCACTATAATTTTTTTTCTACGAAGTTTCACACACTAAACTTAAAACCCATTTGAGTTGAAATCTTAATTAAGCTCAGGCACAAATTTCAGATCTTGTTTCGCTATATTTTTGGAGATATGGTTCAAGACACTTAGGGTTTTTACAGGCTCTTGAATTACATCTGAAACAAGTGATCTTGGGAAAATCATCATAACGTTCTAAGGAACCATGACGATGGAACACTTACTAGACTCCTTTTTCATATATCCATATATTTACCACTTACTAGGGATGATGTTATATACATTCTTGGATGTTATATGCCTCGATAACCTTGCACAAACCTCATATGTATGTATATTTCACCCATTAATTTTTGAACCATACCTAAATATGACTTTTACCTCTAGACACAAAAATAATATAACACTATGAAGCCTTACAAAAAGTCTCCTAGCACATATGAAGGCATGTAGGTCTACCATGTCAATCCACAGTGGACCAATAATGAACCCCCACATTTTCCTTTTGCCTCCTCATAATAGTCATGTGTAAAATGTCACATCATACCATATTTTCTTAGACTTTCATAACCAAACTATAATCTAATTCCTAGGGACTTGTTGTATTGTTCAACAACCCCCCCATTTATTGATTTAATAGTTAATATTCTATTAATAAACGGGGACCCTTTATAAAAAACCTCCAAAAAAATTAGCACTTAAGCGCTTTCTTTTTTAATTATTAGAAATAAATTGCTAAATAATATAAGGTATCAATTCGAATCCCTTCACAGCTAGCAATTCTCGCTTTATCGCATATTTCTCCATCATGTGTGTCAAAGATTAATTCACAAATGATGATTTTCTAATTGTGATAAGAAGGGATCACCGTAATAAACTTAGGATATCATTGAAATTTCCATTTAAAACTAAGGCTTAAGGTATTTCTTTTAAAATAAAGTGCATCTCAGCATTCACAGAAAGCACAACTAACAAAGCCTTTTGGAATATGTGAATTGTGATATTGTGGCATAGCAAGCTAACACTCATCGCATCATAGTGCTTTACTTAAAAGGCCAATCTTCTGAACTATGAAAAGTTTGTGAAACACAATATGACCCAGACCTGATGAAAGTATGTGATAAATGTTATAAAACTGTAGTTAAGTTCGGCACTTAGTAAAAGGACACTTTACATAATAAATATTCATTTAAGTAAAATGTGATTTAAACGATTAATGGTATGTCGCTCACCTCGCATCTTGCAAAATCCTAAACAACTCCAAAAAATGCACAATCGAAAAATGCGATATTTTGATTTTGATAATCTTATCGCAATCACATAATTGGAATTTCTCACTCTAAACTCCTCAACTTAAAGTTTTTCCTTTCCCATTTGTGATGCGATAACTTAAATGAGTAATAAAGGCCATGATAAAAGATCTTAATGCATATTTAATAAGTTTTAATGCTATTTATGTTAAAAACGGCTCAACATGATTTGATATCTTTCATCTGCAATGTCAAATAAAAGATCCTTTCTTGTCACCTTTCAAAGTTAATTGTATTATTGAATTCTCACTGTCATTTTCCCTTTGCGTTTATCCAATAATTCCCATTGCTCCATTTCATGGAACCTTCACAGAAAACAACGTTGGGAAAAATGGCGAAGAAGGGAAAATCTATTGCATTTGAGAAATCAGATATGATACCACATTTCTCTGATACCACCTACAGGAAAGATGGAGGAACCACATTGTGTGAAGCTATGTATAACCTGCTTGAAGAAGAGAATACCATGCCACTCATAACAAAGTCAACAGCTGATGCCCAGGAATTATCTAATGCCTCCTGTTTTGAAGCAACATGTTAATTTTTGCACCGAATGCCTGCGAGACCAAATATATTACCATACACATATATGGTAAAATGGGTAATTGATGATGTACTTTTCTCAAATAGGACTTTCAAGAATACAAGACAAGAGGTAATGTGTTCTTTCACACAAGACAATCTGTGTCAAATGTACCAGCTACCAGAGCCTCAAAAGCTATATAACAATGAGTTCCTTGAGCATTTCTCCAAAAAGAACAAGGATCTGTTGGACGTTACATAGACCTGGAGGTCATGCAGAGGGAAATTAAAGCAGCATAAGTCTAGTATGTACCTGATAGCATCCATCTCTGCCCCTCATAATTTTGCAGCAGTGATGATGTGTACGTTATTCTGTAAAGTCGATAGCACCAAATTTTCTATGGAGTGGCTCCCATTAATTGATGCAGCAATTGATGAAACAATTATGAATTGGAGTTAGATTTTATCAGACAATTTAGCAAAGTCCATCATGGAATATAGACAGAAGAGAAGTGTTTCTTCAAGAATTTTTCCCCCTTTCTTTATGAGTGCTTATGTTATGGACACAATTTGTTTTTGTTCTTAGTTTCCAAACATGGGTTGGAAGTGGACTATACAGAACCCATTCCCCATCCATATATACCATAAAATTTTGTGGGAACCTCAATTCCATCCCCATTTTTACACAATCTTCCAAGGTATTATGCTGTCTATTCATAAAATTGTTTTTGATATAACAGCCCCTAGGTTTTCTGAAGAATACAAAGTAAACATCTTGCCAATGGATAGATTGTTCGGTGAAGAGACGTTCACTTATATCATAGTTTTTGGGAGCATTTCTTCTCCACATGTCCTCCTATATTACATCCTAGATAAGCTATTGGCTAGATAAATAGCTTACCAAATAGCAAGAGAGGCCAATTTAACCAAAGGCCTGAAGGAGCAGAAGAAAACCATTTGGCCAGCCTTCCCATTACAATGCAGTGCTTTCGCACTACGTGACTATGGGCACACAGTAAAAGAAGCAGAGATTATTATGTCTCTAAAATTGGCCACAGTTCCAAGGAGACAGTATGACCCAAATCAGGTTGCTAAAGAATTTACCACTATGGTTAAAGTCAAACAGTTCACTCATGAACAGGATAACTTTGATGACCTCTTTCAAGGAGCAGAAACATTTGCACAGATCCTACATTCGTCATCGTTACAGTTAATCCTAGAATATATTAATGCTTTTCATGTATATAGGAATAAGAGATTGTTAAAGGTCCCATTGGACCTATTACATATTGAAGAAATAAGAGAACCAACTCCTAGCATAAGCTTGGAGGGAAGTTCAAAAGAAAATTTTGAAGAAGAAATCTAAGAGAAGTCAGCTCAAAAGTCAGAGCACTTAGAACAATAATCTTAGAATGGAGGGGGAAACACAAATAAATATTCTGAGAAAGATACAACTGAAAGTACTGAGGAAATGACCGAACATGCCTTGGCAAAGAAGCAGGCAAAGGTTATTTCAACTTCAGTTCAATCAAGGAAGGTGTCAGTTAATGATCTTGAAAAGGAATGGGAGAAATTCAATAAGAAGCTCCAAACAAGCATAAATATTGAGGAAACATCTGATTTTCAGACCCCCAAACAGACCCAGCATAAATAAAATCTAGAAACAACAGAGCAAGGGGATATAGGTACTCAGGATATTGAGGTTATTCCCTCTTTTCCTACTTCCGAAATTTTCTTGAGATTTGAAGAGATACCTCCATTAGATATATTCTACAATCCTACTCATAAGGTTGTATTTAAAAAACAAAGGAAGAAAAGGAAACTAGACACCACGGCTGCTATAACTCTAGAGAATGAACCAATGGATGTTGTGTGGAAGGACACTCCTATTGACCCATCTGAGAATCTCATGAATTTGTCACAGTTCACAGGAGCTTATTCCACAACAACCATCGATAAGGCAATAGAAGTCTGAATGATGCTAAAGGAAAAAGAACAGAAAATCATGCTGCTTGAACAACAATTAGAACAAGAAAAGACTAATCAGCAAGCAGAACAATAGGTAGCTCAGCTTCAAAAGTAATTCAACCAAATGAGGTTACAACACCATGACATCTTATCAGAAAAGGAATCGCAAATTCGTTAAATGCAAGCCATGATGGATAAATTCAAGGATAACCCACAAATTGACGAATTCATCAAAGAAGCGATCAAGATCAATTCCCTATTAATTCAGAAGTAAGAAATGTTCTACTAGAAAATCTCGCAGATTAATCCTTACTGTGAGACCAATGATAAATTGAAAAACTAAGTAATTGATATGAGGTTTGAATACCAAGAGATCCATAGAAAAAATTCTGAATTTATCACCTAGAAAGAGTCTGAGGAGGGAAGAAAATATGACCTACCAAAACTAGAGGAATCCCACAAAGATATTATGTTTACGGATTGGGATTCATGGTTGAAACAACTAACCAGACTGAATTGGTAGACATACTGGTAGTTTCTAGTAAAACCACACATCGATTGGATGACTTTGTGGTGTTTAACAACCTCTATATAAAATATGGTGCCAGCTTTATCAGATGCCATACTTCTTGGGAAGTTAAAATCCACAATCAGCTAGCCACCTCAGCTCAAACCAATGACAGTCATTTGCAATCTTAGAGATCAAGCTAGCCAACTAAGTTGGTTCAAGTTCAAAGGAGCTAGTCATTAGTTTAATTCTATTTTTAATTTTATTTTTTCCCACTCAGAGGAAGGTTGTTTGAAACCTCCTCAACTATTTTTGTAATAATCTATTTTTGAGGCATGTATTTTAATATTTAAACCCCTCTCATGCATTTAGAAAGGGGTCCAGAATTTTATCAAAAACACTTTTCAAGATATTACACTTTTGTATTTTTGGGAAGGTTTTGATGAAATTAATGGAACAAGATCTATTTTTCTTTGAATATCTAGCATGATCTACTGAAATCACACTTCTATACTCTTAGAGTGTATTGGATTGAATGAAATTGGGTCAATATTGCTGAGCACATGAGCATGACATATCATATATGGTACTTTTATCGTATGATTGTTTTTTATTAATGCATTAGCATACTCTTTCTCTCGATTATCTTATGTTTGAAAATCTGAATTATAGTTCTACATTATTGCACTTTTGTATGATTGTTTTAGCTCTCATTCCATTTTGAAAACATGAATAATTTCTATAAGTGATATATTTCTCTCAATTGTTTTGTCTAACTACTTATCCAAAATAATTATCGATAAACGATTTCATTTCTTTTGGTAGTTGAATGATATTTATTACCAATTGTTGTGAGACATCATTGTAGATCGAATATCTTATTTTATTCCATGGTATATTTATAGTTATATAATTTTATATTAAAATATATGCATGTGTTTATTATTTAGATTAGATTATATTTAGTTGAATCATTCCTCGTTACATCTTATATCATCCCATCAACATTATCAAACCAATCCTCTCTGGAAAACTAGTCCCATTATCCCTAGTGAAACCCACTATACCAAACGGAAAGGGAGTTGTTTTCAAGGTCTAGACTAGGTGTTTATCCACCATGTTGTCGCAGCGAATTTCGAGGCTTCAACAGGACCCAATACCCAAGTGTGGAACCTACCAATTCTATGTCACTTGTCATGTCATTTCCCAATTCAACGCATTGCCACATGATATTCCCCACTACTTCTACATGTACATGTGCCTATTATGTGCCACTTTTGAATTGTCCAATTGGCAAGTAAAAAAGGCCAAAAATTTGTTCCATATCTCATCACCTCTAACTACGATGTCAATAAACTCTACCACCTAGTGCCACCTAGACTTGCCACATTATACTCGTATAATGTAATACCAACATGTTCTTGCCTTTTTACAATAAAACAACACTGTAATACCCAAGGGAGTTGGTATAATTTAGTTATGGTTAATCTTCATTAAGTAATTATTAAGAATGGATTAAGGAATGTGATTAAGGTTGGTGGAGTTCATGATAAATCACTTTTTCATGTTATAAGAAAAGGTAGTCGTTATTTAATTTTCATATAGGACTTCTTTATGAGGGATTATACTAGTCCTCGGTCTACTAGAGGCCTTTGTATTCGGCCCCATATGTGGATTCTTCTATTGTGATGGGCTCATCCTGGTCCCTATTTTTCGTGGAATTCTTTTTCCCTCCCTGGCCTCATATTGGTCCCTTCTTCCCACAGAAGTATATACTAACCCTTAGCTTACCGAGCTAGTCCATATCGTTTTGAGCCCCAATATACCATCGCCCAGGGATTATAGTGGTAGTGGTGGGAATCGATCCTATGTCGTGTGATTATGAGACTAACCAAGTTGTCCATTCCTCTACCCAAAAAATACACTGAAATTATAAATAAAATTAAATGTTTATTCATCACATTTGTTTCTCCTTGCTTACCAGAATGTTTACACAACTAACAAACTACCTTAGCATGAGGTTGTTAGGTTTTCATGAGGGATCATACCTCAGTAGAATTATAGAGGGAGTGATTGTTGCTAGAGGTTAGGGAGGAGTTAATAAAATTAGAGAGGATTTAATAGAACTGGAATAAGGCATTGCAAATGTGAGGCAATGGGTGTAAGGCATAGGCCACACTCATGTCTAAAACCAATATGTATTGATAGTTGACCTACATTAGATGATTAAGCTGCCCTTAGGTTCTCTTATAGAACCTAACAATGTTAAAAATGAAATTATATTGGTCCTGGACTATGTTTTTATTTAATAAAAGGACATGAACAAACCCATCAAGGTTTTGGATCTAGTTGCTGCAATTTAGGGGATCTCAACCCAATTGAGGTGGATTCTTCCATTTCTTCTTGGTGTTTTTCATGATGATGAAATACCATTATCCCATTCTTCGAGATTCATAAAAAATCAAGCTTTGACAAGGATAAACTATCAAAGAGTGATTTGGAATATTAGTTTGTTTGAACTAAAGGGTTATTTAAGAAAAAAATCAAGGGATCTCAGGAATAATTTGTTGATTGTGTGGAATTAATCATGGATATAAGATGATCTACACTATTGTAAATTTCCTTTAAATTGTAAAGAATGCAATGTGTGGGATGATACGCTAGTGTAATGTGAATAAGGTCAAGGGGCCATTAAGCTTTGAGCGGCCATTTCAATGGAGATAGGGCCCACCATGGCACCATTATAATGTATTTTATACCTCATGAAATGATTGAGTGAGGATTAGGTTATAAAATAGAAATTGTAATTTATGTGAGAGCTCTTGAAATAAATATGTGTGTATTATGTTTATACTATGTGAATTGTGTTATGTCCATATTATGTCAATGTAGGTTGGAATTACAAGACTATCACCATCGATAACGAGAACGATCCATGGATGAGATCTGTGACTATTGAAATCCTGTGCATTATTATCATTGGCTTATATTAATAAAGGGGATTATGGATGAGCCATAGCACCATTAACAATTTCATAGCGCTAATGTGAAGAGGGTGAGAATGCTAGTGGGTAGTGCACAAAGGAATCTTAATTCAACATTGGAACCATGTGCGAATGAGGGGTCTATGTAGGTAAGTATCAATATTAAGGCCTTCACGATTCAAACCAAGTGGAAACATGGCAGAAGGGTTAATTTATGATCTTTTGGGAGATATTTTAATTAATAGAGTTGTCAACCATTTTTCTTGTCAATTTCCATATCTGACTTGGGACCTTGGAAGGGTGACACACTATGTAATATGTGATATCACATCGAGGAATGAGGAGCGAGAGGAGTAAGGAGCGAGCTTGTTAGTTAATAGGGACGAGAGGTAGAGGGATTTCCTCCTATTTTCATTCCAATCTCGGTATCGAAATATGGAGAGGTTGAAAGTCTTGGAAGAGGAGCTGACATGTTAAAGTGTTTAAGTGAGATGTTAGTGGGTGGACCCAACCCTTGGAAATATAATGTACATGGAAGAGATTAGTACTAAACAAAAAATTCATGGATAGCAACCAAGCCAAGATATGCTTAATCATTTTGAGGGTCAACAAGTTTAAAACTCGTTCATATAAGGAGGGCTCTTGGTTAGTGTTGAGGTTAGTTGGCACAACAAAATTATTGGCTGATGTTCCATTATTCCCAATGTCGACATGGAGAAATTTTGGGGACTAAAGAGATATGAGTTCCATTGCAGAACAATATTGTTAAGGAAGCTAGTTTTGTGTGCCTATACCCCACAACTTTGTGGGTCTAGAGCATGAAAAACATGAAATGAAGGACACCCAAAATAATTTTTCATCAAGTGGTATTAGATAAGAGAAATAAGATAATAATTAATTTTAGGTTCTGGAGTTAATTTTGACCTTTATAAGAAAATATTGGGTATATAATAAT
>APFE030515425.1:0-14848 GCA_000404065.3 Pinus taeda
AGGGTGGAAGGGGGTCAATTTTTTAGATTAAAGAAAATATAATATACAAATCACATTAAAATATATAACATACCCCACGGTGGAAGGGATGGAAGGGATTGTACTGACCTGACCCCAAGAGCTTTCGGGATTAGACCCTGTGACCTCCCATTGGCAAGGCACTTGATTGACTGATTGAGATAACTCTTGGGGATTTACACAAGGGAAATTATTAACTTATAAATATGATTTTTTACAATACCACGGACAAATATCTAGAAGAGAAAGATGGAGAGAGGGAGGGAAAAAGTGAGAGGAGGGAAGAAAATCATAATACTATGGGCCAATACAATGGTTTACCAATACCATAGGCCATCTAGGATTTTGATTATTATGTTATGGATCTAGGCTTTTAATTATTCTATTGCAATACCGTGGGCCAATACTAAGGCTTATCAATACCACATGCCCAAAAACCATAACTCATTTCAAAATTAACATATTTTACAAATACTTTAGTTTAAATTAATTTTATAACAATTTTTTAACTAGCATTTCGACTACATGTTGCAAAGGAAACGCCGTAAAGCATAAATTGAGAAACAATTTAAATAAGATGCAAAGATGTAGCAGAAATGAAATTCTAAGGCTGTATGAACTGAAGTTGATTTAGGGTGCCTAAGACTATATTTAATATTAATTATTGAATTAATATTGCATATACATCTCATAAAATTCAACCAACTTATAATTCAGGGCAATCTCTAATTTTGGCTTTGGGTCATTAACATGGTGATGCCTTCTCTCAACCACTAAACCACGATAGTAAGCCCAACGACCTCCATCAATACCCTATGGGTCTGAAATCTCTAACCCTATGACCACGAACCATCCACACCTGTGATAAGACTAAAAATAAATTGGCATATTCATAGGGAAATCTAGTGACCGAGAGGATTTCTCCATATTGAAGAAAACACCACACAACCTCACATTGAATGCTCCTCAAATTCCATAGATCTCACACAGAATTCATGCCTTTGCATTTACCAAATACTATCTTGAGAAAATTGAATTTCTTCAATGCAGAATCTTCCTCCAACAATGGTTTCTTATTTTCAAACCAATCGCTCTTCCAAGTGAGAAGTTTCAATGGTAGGGTCAAATTCTAGGTCTCTGCCCTGTGTTGGCTATAACCCACACAATATTATTCTCAAAATTGTAACACAGAGTTAAGTCTATAGTCATTCATCACTAACATTTCAGTTATCATTGTAATTGATGGAGAAACACACACATATACTGAAAATCAAATGAAAAGCAATCTCTTCCTACAATTAATTAATAACAAATTATTTTACGGAGACTCACCTAATTCTTGGCCTTTTCTCATACTGTCCCTTATTCAGCCATCAACACTCAGGTTTGGATTATTTCCATACAAAGGCAATAACAAAATAATGAAATACATTAATTAATATTTTTGTGGATATATCCTTAATTGAAATTTCTTTCATCTCCTTTGGATAGATATAAATTAAATTGAACACTTCATTTTTCCCCCTCTGGACCTCTCTCTCGTTGATCTCATATCCTTCTTTTTCTACTGCCAATCTAAGCTTATCTAGCTCTCACAACCAACTCTTACAAACCTATAATTAGTTCCTAGGCTAATGCAACAATTTCTATTTTAATAAAACTACCCTCGTCTCTAACTTATGACTCATTCAACAACAAGCAACAACTACTCTTTCGAGTCATCCCATTTCTTCGAGGATATCATTAACTGACACCTAACAACTAAATAGATTCCCTATCTATGCTTACTAAGAAATAAACATTGTTTTACATGAAATTTTACAGTGGACCCTTCTTGGGCTGACGTTTAGACCTTTAGGTCTGACTAGATACTTCAAGCTTGATCTTTGAGAGCCAATGCTCTTGCATCACTCCCTATTAATAAGGGGCCAACAACAACTTCTCAGGTGGAGAGGATTAGACAACCAACTTCTTCAAGAACACCTCATGATTTTATGAACTGTTTTTCATTATCTACGAGTCTTCATGTTTGGGGCTTCTACATAGGGCACTGAGCATCCATCAGTTTCATCTATGAGTCAGCCATGTCATCATCGGAAAGCAATCCATTGGTCTATATGTAGCCTTCCTTCATGTCATGCTACTTTATTCATGCCATGTTTACTTAACGGTATTTCATCGTACTACATGTGCGTCAGTGGTGGAAGACATCCATAAATCTTCCCTTGGTGGCCTTGCGTAAACCAATCCAAATATTGGTTCAAAAATAAAGGAATGAACATTAAAATCAACATTACCCTTGTGGTTGTCTTTCATCATAACATCTATAAGTTTGCATCAACATCTTGCATACATATCGACACATCCCCCAAAGATATATCTTTTCAAGTGTCACTTTCTTTTTCAGACTCCATTAGAGTCCTCGCATATTTCGTGGAGATATCCTAGTCAAATATTCTTGGTCTTCCAGAAGTTGATTTCCTTTACCATGGTTGCATATCTCACGATCTCTTCCTTCCGTTCTTCACACATTTCATTCCCAGGAGCTTCCAATAAGAGTTCCTCAATTGTAGTCAACCACCTCATACCTCATATGAGGACATATTATGTGATTTCATCTAGTGTGAAGCATGCCTTCTGTCATCCTTTCATAGGAGGAGATTCCTTTCCTCTGATCATGCTTCTCAAGACAGAGCAGTGATCTATGTTACCTGCAACCATTTTACATGATGTTATCATATTGAATACAAGCATACATACCTCATTTACCTTTAGGTCATCTACGATTTTTTTAGCAACTTCCATGATTGAAAAGAGCTTCAACCCCTTGATCTGCTTCATCTCTTATGCCATCATAATATCATCCCATGAATTCCACAAGTTGGAGTTCCTAATCAGGTTTGAGTTCACTCTTAGGTTAACTGTTGAGGAGTGTTCCAATATCAAAACTAATGCCTTTTGTTATTTTATTGACTTTAAAAAAGCTTTTGAAACAGTTCCTTGGGATAAGCTATGGTGAAGAATTGAAGAGATAATGGTTCCTCTCTAGTTCAGGGCTATTGTGATTTAGTTTTATGAGAATGTTGTTGTCAATATTAATATTATTGAGAGTTGATATAAATAAATTAAATGCAATATCAGAGTTTAGAACGGATGTCCCCTATCCCCTACAATTTTTGGTATTTACATTAACAAGCTAGAAATGTGTTTGGAAGCCACAGGATGTGATGGCCCTGAGCTCACTGGCATGGTCATTACTCTTCTCCTTTATGCATATGATATCATTCTTCTATCCAGAAGCCATGATGATCTCGACAAGTAGCTTAATATCCTCCATGATTGCTAGTCTAAGATGGATATGACTATTAATATCGACAAACACTAAACTCATGATAATTAAATCTAAAAAGATCAACCATGACAATTTCCCCTATGCTAAAAAAATACTTGGAGTAGGTTTCTTCATACAAATATCTAGGTATTAACATTCATCATCAGCTCAACTAGAATTATAACATTGAGAAAAGGATTACGGAGGTCGGAAAGCTTATTATGAGCTTGAAAACAATTATAAGTTGATTGATCTTTGGATTTGGAGTAACATTATGTTCCTCTATGATACTCTCGTCACCCTTGTTAATTTATATCCCTATGAGGTTTGGGGTTGCAGTTCATCTAAAGAATCATGGAGGAAGATCGAGTTGATTCAAAAGAAAGTTATGACCCACAACTTCAAGATTCAAGTAAATACTCCCTATCGTATCCCCTTGATAGAAGTTAGTCTCCCCCCATTGAAATCATGGATATGTTTAGGTATTTGATATATAAGAAGAAGATTCACAACATGGAATCGAAGTGGTTCCCGAAAGTTTCTTCTAACTCTAGCCAAAACCCTCACCTCCAACTCAAGCGAGGATGGCATAAGGGTGCCTAGTCTTGGCTCGACTATTAGGGGATAAAGTAGGAGATAATCTTAGAGGATAATAATAATAATATTAAAAATACTATTACCTCCAAATTTAAATCTAATCTATTGGATGATAAGGAGATATAGTGAAAAAGGAAGCTAAGGTATTATAAGGAGGCGATCTACCCCACTTTTGCGAACCATAATTATCTTTTGACCTTGACTAGTGCTAGAAAAGAAAATGAATATTGGATAGATAAGGAATAACTCTCATGAGCTTCGAAGTGAAGCGAAACATAATTACCCAAGTCGTACTCACACTACCAACATATTTTCCACACTTCAAACCTTCTTGACCTGTTAATTCAACAAAACTATAGTGATATAGGAACATTTCTTTCCCTTCTTTTTGATTATAAAAATAAAATATTAAAGAGTCACAATTGATCTCTTACGTTCTTAAAGTTTGATAGGCTACATTGGTCTTAGTTGATGTTAATTAACATCATCATCATCATGATTTTTTAAATTGAAGGAATATTTGATTTATATTTTAGAAAAGAAAGGTGTCAATTACAGTTTGAGCACAAATGAAATCACGTGGCATCACACATCACCTTCGTTATGGGATTTAAAAAGCACTTCTCACACAACCATTAATTTGATTAAATTTTCAATTAAAAATAAATTTTAATTTTGTAACCGTATATGAGTTGTGTTTAATTAAAGTTTCAATTGAAAATAAAGTTTTAATTTTATAATAATTTTATAATCTTTCGTTTTTAAGGATAAAATATGCGCACATACAACTAAAAAATACTTAATGCAGCCTTACATTGTAACTTTATTATTTTATTGGGATTTAAAAGACTTCATGTAGCCTTACATTGTAATTCTATTGCATCATTATTATATCTTCCAAGGTAGGTATATAGCGATCGCTATGCCGCTAACTATATATTAATTGTGTTGACTTATTTTTAATATCATTTTTTAAGCCAAAGTTTTACTGCAACTAAGCAATGTAGGTTGGGATGATAATGTTTAACCAAATTTTTCCTTCTGTTTGATTAGGCAACCAAACGAACATCTTATTGCAACTTTTCTTTCCATTAATTGGAACAATGCATTAATTTTACAACATATCCTAAGTTTTATTTTGAGCACCTTATTAACTTTACAACATATCCTAAGGTTTTTTTTGGCAGTGTATTAGCTTCCTTTACAGCATTCTTCCAACTTCTAAATACCATATACTAAGTTTCTATTTTTAGTCTAGTTGAACAATGTCCTAGAACACATTGTTAGCATGTGAGACATTTGTCAGCCTTCCCACACATTCGTTGTAAGGGTTTCCTACTAAAATCACACTTACTTGTTAGGGTTATTTTTTTCAAACTTCAAACTTGACTGTGCTCCCTATATTCACTTTTGGTCTCGGATCAATGAGCTTTTGTAGTCAATCTTCATGTGTGCACTCCCTTCTAGTACTTGATCGTTATGTGCACTCTCCTTTTTCATGATAATCGGTGGAGGATTCTTCGATAGCAACAGGGGTAAGGAGTAAAGGTGGAGGATTCTTTGACAACAAGGTAGCACCTGCATCATAGTGCATCATATATTACTAGCTGGATTATTGATTATTACATTGTTGTTATACTCTTTATGATTCCTTCCAATAATGAAATCTAGAGAATGGTTTTGACGTGTCTGGACTCAATTATTTTTGTCAATTGTCAACAAAACCTTCACAAAATCTTGTAATTAAAAATTAAACCCCATAAACAACTCAAATATTAGAACAATGAATTGATAAACCAAATTAGGCACTTTCCATTCTATAAAAGAAATGTGGAAAAATAACTATGTACTTGGGGCAATTGCAAGTAAGAATAGGTGCCCAAGTGTCAATACCAATGGACTTTGTAAGTCCTTGCCTTCTTTCATCTAGGTTTTGTAAGTATGCCAATGGATTCATTACTTATCACTGTTGATGAAGTAAAGCAAAGCACATATGCAACTTGACACTGTCAAGGGTAGGGGAAAATATCAATGAAGTATTTGGTTGTATAGAAAAAAATGTGTCTATCCACAAATGTTCTACAAATTGATAAAGGTTTTTCCCACATAGGTTTGACACCTACAAGTTCTGGTGTATAGACAAAACTTGGGTGACCCTTGCATTTTAACCTTTGAAAGTGGAGGAAATTCCAACATGAAGATATTGGCAACTATAATTTTCCATTGCATTCACCCTTTGTTTGTTTGACCACTTTTCATTTTTAGCTTGTTTGGCTTATATTGAGGTGTATTTCTTTATGCAGATCTACCACCGCAAGTGAGCATACCTTTCAAATATCAATTTGAGAGCTAGAAGAGATGGCTTATAGATTCAACACTCCCCCACAAATTGCGTAAGAAATCCAACAAATAAAATTGATAAATTGCCTTACTATTCCCAGCAAATAAAATTGATAAATTGTTCCTTATTATTTTTTATTGACTGGTCATATTTTCCATGCATACTTCCTTTTCAACATCTCAAACAAACCCCTAAAAATTCTAAATCACGTGGGGAAGGACTATACATTATTCGATCAATAATGCATATGCATATCATCTGTGCATGAGATCTTTTCAACACACCAAGGAATTCAAGAAAGCAACCAATGCACTAAATTCTTATTTTCAAGTATGGGGTAAAGTGTTCATATTTTATCTTTCCTATGTTCAAATATTTAGTTGAAGTGGATTGAAACTCTCTGGAATGCACTAAACTCTTATTTTCAAGTATGGGGTAAAGTGTTCATATTTTATCTTTCCTATGTTCAAATATTTAGTTGAAGTGGATTGAAACTTTCTGGGTATCTTATTTAGTTTTAGCTACCAATAAATATATAAAGATGGATCAAAAGTAAGCATGTGGATACATCTAGGAAGAGGAGCATATTTCTTATTGGTGGATAACACATTGTGTTTTTATATATTGAAAATAAATTTGATATGCTACTAATTAGCAAATTTGAGGCATATCTATGTATAATTTAGTTGCTTTGTCACATTATTAATTAGCAAATATGATGCATGTATATGTCTTTTCATATGGACATGCACAACAAATTGATGCACCATGACAACATATATTGTACTTTTGTATGCAAGATTGACACTCTCAAAGTAATTTTCATTGATCATGCATCATTATCATCAACACCAATAATTTTCATTGTTCATGCATTATTATAATCAACACAATACATATTAGATTAGACATCCTTGGAAATTTTGTGCATGGATTGAATATTATGGAAAAATAACTTTACCAAGACACAAATTAAGATATAGGCTACCCATAATTTTAGTGTGCTCCTTAAACTACTTCATTCACAAACTACTTCCATTCACAATTAAGAATATGAGACATTTTTGAAGCGAGTCCTAGTTGCATTACTAAAATATAATTAATCAAAATTAGAAAAGTAGAAATATTATTTATAGAAAATGTCATTTTGGGAAATTTAAAATAAAAAATAATATTTATAAAAGCTATAACATGCTTGCACACCATCGAATTTATAATCCAAGATGTTGGAGAAGAATTCTTCCACATCATCAATACAATCCAGTATGTCATTTGAGAAAAAAGGAAATATAATATATAAAAAATACAACATGCTTCT
The DNA here is from genome assembly GCA_000404065.3 of Pinus taeda. Taxonomy (NCBI): domain Eukaryota; kingdom Viridiplantae; phylum Streptophyta; class Pinopsida; order Pinales; family Pinaceae; genus Pinus; species Pinus taeda. The sequence continues at coordinate 7,606 of APFE030515425.1, forward strand.
GCACCATCAAATTTGCAATCCAACATGTGGGAGAAAAATACCATTTCTACGAAAACTACAAGTCCAATTGGTTGCACAGAAACATATATAGTAAGTCTCCCTGATCCAATTGTTTGCACAGAGGCAAATTTGACAACTTCATTAAAACGTTGAGATGTTATCATACCCAATCGTTCAATTCCAGGCTTGTAGGCAGGTATAATGTCTGCCATTGAGCCTTGTTATTATAATGGGATCAAAGTTTTTTTAGTTTAATTGAAGATTTTTAGTTTAATTATGTGGTTGTATGTTTGACATTCATATTTTATGTTTTATATGGTTTAATATCATAGCTTTACATTGTAATTTTATTCAATTGGGATCCTTTTTATCAGTTTAATTATGGGGTCAAGATCATACTGAGATGATCTATATGGCTAAACGAGGAAGCTCATAGGGCATACTTGACTTTTCAAAGCGATGATAAATCTTCCACAGAAAGAAGCTGAACTGTGCAAGATCCGTTTCATATCCATGTTTTGAGTTTCTTTTCCATTGTTTTAGGTGGATGCTGCAGCTGTCAAACACAGCGCGGTGCTTGCTATTCTATTGTTCTTGGTCGCTGCGCTTGGCAAGTAACGAGACAGCGAACTGTTCTCGTGCAGGATTCCCCAAATCTTCTATGGGTAAGTTGAGTGAAATCTAAAACTCCATTCTGAAATCCATTCGATTCCATTCTGAAATTTGTTGTCATTTTCAAATCATGTAATATTCTATTTTTCTTGCACATTTATCTTTTCTAGTTTGTCTCAGAATTCATTCTTGTCTATGTGAATGAAGGTCGTTACGGAAATGAGCCAGACGGGTTTGTCATTCTGATTTGATCATGGACAAGCAAGAAGAAAACATATGGACATTGAGAAACTGTATATAATTCTGGTGAAGCAAGAAAAAATATGGAAATTGAGAAACTGCAACAGATTTTGTTGGGTATTTTTGCAATGGGAAAATACCAAAACCAAAATTATGCACACAGAGGCAATGCTCTGTTTTTTCTCTACTCCAGGATCTTTTGTGCACAGAGGAACTTTAAAAAGAAATTACACTGAGGAGTATTTCACCGCAATAAAAGATTTCCATTCATTAAAATAAAAACATTAATACATATTCATCCTCTTTGGTGAGAGGGATTTATCAAAAACAACATTCAACCATAATTCTGTTTTCACCTGAGAATTTACTGAGACATATTCATCCTCTTTCACTCAGAGGGATTCACCAAAACATTACAAAGAAATTACTCTGTCTCCTTTGAAATCACTGCGTGTAAAAATTTCATTTACACTGCTGTGTGAAAAACAAAGATTACAGGGATTTACAGATTTACCTTTTCACTGCTGTGTGAAACAATTCATGGTTTTACACAAAATTGCCCCTGGTTTTCTACATTCACTTCTCCTCCTCCTTCTCTTGCACTGTTGTGCATACTTTTCATTTCTTACATTACCCAAGAAAAGGTTTTTACGCTGCAGCTGAGTTTTACCATTTTCTCATTAAACATTTCAACCCACAAAAATATTCATGCACACTCCTGTGCGTTCCCTTCTCTCTTTGCTTCGCACTGCTGTGCTTGTTTCTCTATTGCTCTCTCTTAAAAAAAACATTACATTTTTTTATATGACAGCGGGGAAAAGTACTAGCGTCTCCATACTGCCGTAAAAGAAGACAGTAAAAATTTAATGGTCTTACTGGCTTTTATCCATGCCCATACTCCCGCTGGAACAAAATTAAAAACTTCACCAAAGAACTTACCATCCACAGTAAATTGCATTTACTGTTTTACTGAGATAAACGGCGGTAGGAAATCTTTCACTTCACGTCAAATTTATTTTCCAGGCCTTCACATCAACATTATACAATATGCTTTAGGAACTCTATCGGGACTTCATCCCATGACACAACAATGTGTACACCGATGGTTTCCCCCGATACCGAAATCCCGATAACACATGGCCCGATACCTCCGAAATATATATTTTAATATATGCATGAAAATATATATAAAACGAGCCACTTGCGGACCCGAAATAATATGAAGCAAAATGTTGAGTACCCATCGGGTCCAGGATATCGGGTCTCAACTTATCGCATGAAAAAGGCTCCCACTTGGTTTTCCCGATAGCGAAAATAATATGAACTCGATAATTTATCAAAAGGGATTAATTCCATCGTCGGATCCGGCCCATCGGCAATAACAAAACTTTAGCTGCTATTTCGCCGATCCGATATCGGCGATCTCTTATCGCTGGAGTGTTCATCGTTGCTGCACTCCTTTGCCGATGCGCAGTTGGAATTAATTTTTCAACACTCCCCTTTAATTTCAACTGCTGGGCATTAGTCATACCCAGAGACTTTCTCAACTCCTTGACATGCTGCTGTTACAAAAGAGTCTTCCTCTTAACAGAGGGATTCACCAGAGATTATGCTGAAGAGCATCTTCCTCTTGACAGAGGGATTCTCCAAAGTCAACAAATCTTCCTCTTAAGAGAGGGATTCACTAACACTGCTTCAGATGCAGTTCCACAAGCAACAAAATAGTCTTCCTCTTAATAGAGGGATTAACCTGAAACTTTGCTTAAGAGCACCTTCCTCGTGACAGAGGGATTTACCATAACAATGTGCTGAAAGAACACCTTCCTCTTTAATAGAGGGCTTCACCAAAAGACTGTGCTAAAAAGCACCTTCCTCTTTGACAAAGGGATCCACCAAAACTTCACTTCCTCTCACAGAGGGATTACAACCAGATACTGCTTTAGATGCAGTGCCAAAACAACAAAAATATTACTCTGCCTCTTTTACAAATAATTTTACACTACTGTGTAAAATCCTCATTCACTGCTGTAAGATAAAAATTTTCTTACATACAACCTAATTACATTCACACTGCATTTCAATGCATTTCAATCTCCCAACAAAACAGAATTTACATAACTCTTTTTCACTGCTGTGTGAAAAATAAAATTTACTTTTACTGCTGTAAAAGTCTTCTGGTTTCATTTACTCTGCTCAGGCTGCTGCAGTTTTCACTTGCTTCACATTACTGGCATATCTTCACCTACAAACATTATGAGATTTACGTTGTTGCGCATTCCTTTCCTTTCCCACCAGCAAACAACCAAACATCATCACACTGCTATGCATTCCAATTCACACTGCTGTGAAAAACTTATATTCCATTTTCAAGCTGCTCCGAATCCTTTTTCTTCTCAACAAGCTGCTGTGTTAAAAACTTTTGCATTTGCTACTGTAAGCTAGGAAATTCTTACTTTGGTTTACTGTTGTAAAATAAGAATTTATTTCACATTCACTCATGTGTGAAATTTTTCATTACATTTAAAATTCTGAGTTTTCACATCAATTTTTTTTTTATTCCCATTCATTTCATCAAACTATAAGCACCTGTAAAAAGAATTCCAAACTTTCACTTGCTGCCACAAGTCTTTCTTCCTGTCACACTATTGTGCTCTTCTGGGATTTTATTCGCTGCTGCGAACCATTTCATTTTTCATCTCTTGCCTTTTGTTCTGCCTTCGCACTGATGTGCAGATCTCCTTGCTTTGCATTACATTGCATATCATTCATAATAAAAAAATTGTTTTTGCACTACTGTGCGATCCTTTTATACCGATCCCATTTGCACCAGCTTCATGGCTTTTGCTTCCACAAGCTCAAAGCTGCTTCACCTTTGCACTACAGTGCATAAAATAAACATTCTCAACAAAAAAATTTCATGCATGGCTGCATAACAAAAATTTAAAAACTGTTGTTTTATATTCTATCTTCCCACTGCTGTGAGGGTCTCCATGCTTTGCATACTTTTCTTATTGCGCTGCTACACTTCACATTTGAGCGTTACCCCTTTTTCTCTTCTGCTTTTATGGCAGGTTTAACTTCATATTTTTCCCTTATAAAAGGTCTTCATCAAAGAGTGACTGTTAAGATAGTTCAACAACAAAAATTACAAGCTCCCCTTTAATGTGTGCTTGTCTTCTTTTGGCAGACTCTTCTCAAAACAAATTTAGATCCACTGGGGAGTTCAAGGGATTTTCAGATTGCCTTTCCTTTCTTCTCCATACTTGTGTAAATTTCTTCTTTTGCATGAGTCTAGATTGTGTAAGAGCCCATGTCAAGTTACAATCTCATGCCATATGCTCAATGTCATGACACTTGAAACATTCAACATTTTTTATGAATAAAAATTCATGATTTCTTCTTGTGAAATTATTTCTTGGAGATTGTCGGGGACCACAACATCTATCTCCATGAAATGCTCTATAGTCCTTTGCCATATGACCAAAGTTTGAGCAAGAATAACAATAACCAAAAAATGAACTTTGGTACCTGGGAGATGGAGGTTTCCTTGATGTACTTCTGAAGCCTTGCTACCTTAAGGTCCTTTGATGATCTCCGTTGCCTCTTGCCTTTTTGCCATCAGCTACATTTCTCCTTGGAGCTGGTTTTCTACTTGGAGCAGGATTTCTTCTATTGCAGCCTTCATTTTTCTCCTTGCCTTTGCTAGAACTAGGAGCATCACCATTTCTTTCTGGCTTCTTCACATCTCCTTTGCTTAAAGCATTTTCATCCTTGTTTGAGGATTCACCTACATACCCAAGTCCTGATTTATCAGATGGAGATCTGTGATAGCTGAGCATGTCATCCAAAGCTTGAGAGCTCTTCATGATCTTGTTCATCCCTTCAACCTTCTTCATGAGGAGGACAATCTCTTCTTCCAATCTTTCACACTCAGCATTCTTCTCTGCAAGATGTTCCGCAGTTTCTTCCTTGCTACGAGTAGCTTCAGCTGCTACTATTTTAAGGGAGATGATGTCTGACTTCATTTTGGAGATTTCTTCATTCTTAGCTTGACTGCTCTCCTTTTTCTTCTCAGCTTCTTGTGCCTACTTCTTGGCTTCTTGTAGCTTAGACTTAAGGGAGGATACCTCTACCTTGTACTGTCCAATCTCTTCTACAAGTTTGTTCACTCTCTTGTGCCTTTGTTCAAGTTGACTTGACAAGGCATCTTCTTGCTTCTTTGCTTTATTCAACTGTTTTGTCATGGATATAACTTCTTCATGATGCTTCCTTCTGCTTTCATCAAGTTCCTTCTTAAGCTTGGCAAGCTCTTCATCCCTTTCTTGCATTTGAACCTTGATGAGGTCAACCTTCTCATTTTCAGCTTCTATGATGGGTTCAGAATTTTCTTCTTGATTGATGGTCATGGTCAGTGCTCCCTTTGCATGAAGGTCATGAAGTTTGTCCCATATATCCTTTGCTGATGAATATTTTCCTAGATTCTTCTTTACAGAATCAGGAAGCCCATCCAAGATTGTCTTTGCTGCTTTTGCATTGTACTCCTTTGATTCTCCATCCATTTTTCTATCATCAATCACTGACTCCCAAATTTCAATGCCTTCAGACTGTAAGAAAGTCCTCATTTTTATTTCCCATATAACAAAGTTCCCATTTAACCTTGGAGCCTCAAATAAAATGCTTTCAAATAGTTTGTTTTCTATTTTAATAGAAGAGGGAGATACAACCTTAGGGGATTTGGACACTTTCTTCTTTGACCTTGCCATTCTTAACTGTTTTTAAAATCCCTGAGTGTGTTTTTAAAATGACTCACTGTTTCTTCAACAACAACTCAAAAACTTGAGAAATACCTGAATCCCTTTGGCTGAAACTTCACACAGCTGGAGAAACTTTACTGTTGCTGCAACAAGGATCTTTCCTTCAGCTTCTTTGACACTTCAAAGAGCATGAACCTGCTCTGTCACCATCAAAGAGCCTGGACTAGCTCTGATACCACTGTTGGGTATTTTTGCAATGGGAAAATACCAAAACCAAAATTATGCACACAGAGGCAATGCTCTGTTTTTTCTCTACTCCAGGATCTTTTGTGCACAGAGGAACTTTAAAAAGAAATTACACTGAGAACAGAGTATTTCACCACCATAAAAGATTTCCATTCACTAAAATAAAAACACTAATACATATTCATCCTCTTTGGTGAGAGGGATTTACCAAAAACAACATTCAACCATAACTCTGTTTTCACCTGAGAATTTACTGAGACATATTCATCCTCTTTCACTCAGAGGGATTCACCAAAAAATTACAAAGAAATTACTCTGTCTCCTTTGAAATTTTACACCACTGTGTGTAAAAATTTCATTTACATTCACTGCTGTGTGAAAAACAAAGATTACAGGGATTTACAGATTTACCTTTTCACTGTTGTGTGAAACAATTCATGGTTTTACACAAAACTGCCCCTAGTTTTCTGCATTCACTTCTCCTCCTCCTTCTCTTGCATTGCTGTGCATACTTTTCATTTCTTACATTACCCAAGAAAAGGTTTTTACGCTGCAGCTGTGTTTTACCATTTTCTCATTAAACATTTCAACCCACAAAAATATTCATGCACACTCCTGTGCGTTCCCTTCTCTCTTTGCTTCGCACTGCTGTGCTTGTTTCTCTATTGCTCTCTCTTAAAAAAAACATTACATTTTTTTATATGACAGCGGGGAAAAGTACTAGCGTCTCCATATTGCCGTAAAAGAAGAAAGTAAAAATTTAATGGTCTTACTGGCTTTTATCCATGCCCATACTCCCGCTGGAACAAAATTAAAAACTTCACCAAAGAACTTACCATCCACAGTAAATTGCATTTACTGTTTTACTGAGATAAACGGCGGTAGGAAATCTTTCACTTCACGTCAAATTTATTTTCCAGGCCTTCACATCAACATTATACAATATGCTTTAGGAACTCTATCGGGACTTCATCCCATGACACAACAATGTGTACACCGATGGTTTCCCCCGATACCGAAATCCCGATAACACATGGCCCGATACCTCCGAAATATATATTTTAATATATGCATGAAAATATATATAAAACGAGCCACTTGCGGACCCGAAATAATATGAAGCAAAATGTTGAGTACCCATCGGGTCCAGGATATCGGGTCTCAACTTATCGCATGAAAAAGGCTCCCACTTGGTTTTCCCGATAGCGAAAATAATATGAACTCGATAATTTATCAAAAGGGATTAATTCCATCGTCGGATCCGGCCCATCGGCAATAACAAAACTTTAGCTGCTATTTCGCCGATCCGATATCGGCGATCTCTTATCGCTGGAGTGTTCATCGTTGCTGCACTCCTTTGCCGATGCGCAGTTGGAATTAATTTTTCAACA
>APFE030515427.1:2460-12849 GCA_000404065.3 Pinus taeda
CTGGGGAGCTTGCCTATATTTTGTGTGTCACCTTTGTTTTGATTTTTGCCCCTTTGTCAAAAGTTTGGAGTTTGTCTTGCTGTTGACTAGTTTCTGGGTTCGTCCTAGGGACTGCCTTAATTGCTTTGAAAACCTGTTGCTTTGGTTTGGAAGTTTTTGTTCAAATTTATTTGCTTTTCAGCCTCAGCGCGTTTTATTTTAAAACAGTTGCGCTGACATCGCATCCTTCCTTCTTTTCTGTCTCTGTCGTCGCGCTTTTATATTCATACAGTCGCGCTGACCTGCTTTTTCGGGACAACGCTTTTTATTCGTGTCCTTCCGTGCTGACAGCGCAAAGTTGCTACAGGCATCTGTCCGTCATCGCATTGTTGCTATAGGGTCACCCGCGCTGATCCTGTAAAAGACCTTTTTGTCCAAATTGACCTGCTGAACCTCTTGGTTTTGGCTTTCTCCTGCTTTTGCTACTTGGTTTTTAGCTTGATATCTTTGTTTGAACTGTGACTCGATTGCTTGCGAAGCCTCGTCCGACGAGTGCTCGTTTATCACTTGTTTTCGGTTTGTGCAAAGCCCTTCTTTTGCTCTTTTTGCTTGGTTTATGTTTCGTCTTGACTTTTAGCGATTGTTGAAGTGTGTCAGGCCGTCGTTTGTCTGGTTGTGAACTCTCATCCTTTGGGTGTTTGCTTATCTTCATTTGATTTCACACTAAGACCCTAGGGCATCTAGTGGTCGTGTGTGTCTAGCCTCCCGTCCGGAATTTGGTGTTCTTAGATTGGCCAGCCGACTTCGTTTTGTTTGCGCCTTTGTTTTGGCAATTGTTGGAAGTGATTGATTGTGTTCCAAGCGGTTTTTTTTTTGCTTTCCTCCTTTGAATTCCTCACTGTCTTTTCGAGCTTAGATTACAATAGCTCGTATCCCCTTGTTTTCCTTCGATTTGGAGAACTTGGTTTTAGTGGCTTGGGAATTGTCTTGTGTGTGCATTGAGTGATATAGTTTTCACTTAGCGTAGCTGTCTCTCTAATTCATTTGAAAAAGAACTTTTATGTCATTGAAAAAGTAGAGCAAACGAGTATCTTTTGCATTGATAGTCGAAAAGGAAAAGAACATTTCGTTGTCTTGTGTTTTCAAAGAGAAAGTTTCATTTCCTTGCTATTAGTTGCATTAGGTTGCGTGCTTGCTTGAATTCATTTGGTTTGTTTGGAAAATCCTTAACTTTTGTTAACTAGAATTCATCGAACAAAATGATAATCTTTGGCATGTAGTTGCATTTAGGTGCTTTGAGAGATCATACGGTAGGACCTCAAACTCAAACCTAATTCAAAGATCAACTGTAAAATTAACAAAATTTACCTAAAAACGCATTGGAACTTAACGAAAACATCTAGAGGTCTAGGCTAGAGACGTGTTCCGGCGTCTTTAAACCTGGTATCTTAACGTTGAGTGGTTGGGTGATTCCTCCACGGTGAGACGATAAGTGCTAGTACGGATTGGACTCCCACGTACCGTCGCGTATATATGGGGAGACTCCATTACGCTTGCATCCTTTATCCTTAGGAAGCCGAGTCTGTCGCCTTGTAAACTGTAATGCACGGGACACAGCATTCGGGAAGATTGACTGCAGTACGGGAAGTCCTTGGTTTTCATATGATTTCCAAGGTGTATAAGCAGTTTTACGGGTTGCTTGGTAACCTTTTTGCCTAGAACTTCAAGAGTAGTCGCTTTTGATCCTTTTCAGACTCTCTAAAAGAAAAGGTGTAAGTGAGCGTCTTGTCACTTCGTGCTCATTAAACATTCGAAGTAGATAGAGTCATCTTTTCATCCTTTTCTCGACTCTTGAAACATGAAAAGGTCAAGTTTGGTTCCTATGTCTTAAAATTCATTTGGCCATGATAATATTTCCCAGTTAATCTTGTGTGCGTTTAGTTTGAGTAGGTTTTATCGTTAGCTTCTTTAGGGTCTTTGTTGGGACATCCTGGCCGATCCATCAACTCCGTCCTCGATCCCGAGTGAAGAAGGGTCCCCATCTTCTGTTGCCCCTGGAACTCCGGCTTGTGGCGCTTTTCCCATCGTTCCAAGCGTACAACCGTTGAATTCTCGAGCTCCAGGAGACGATTTTTACGAGTTCATTTACAACCCTATTTGGGAGCCCTCTAACGGGTCTCAGCCTACCACCCCTGTCGGTACTCCATTTCCAATGGCTTCATCCAATATGGGCGATGCTTCTCCAGTGTCTAGTGGCCCGACCGTCATGTCGGACATAGATACTCCCATTCCGGCAACATCCCCCGTTATATCCCCTGTTACCACTACACCTTACACCGTTACGTATTCTGGGAAAATGGTGCCAAGGTGTTACAAGTCGTTGTGGGATGCTCACCGGTTCTTTTCTGAGGGTCACAACGTGGTCCCTACCACAGGATCTTTTATTTCCCAAGCCCCTCATACTGCCATTACGACAGTCCCCACCAACCCGACCGTTTTTGTCACGGTGTCAACTCTAGTTGTGAGTGCGGTCACAGCTTCATCTGCTGTCACTTCTACCGCGAGCCCATCTCGAGGTCCAACGCAGAGTGGTGAACTGTCTCCTTCTTCTCGAGTTGTGCACCCTGCAAGTGATGCTCCTCCTGTTCCTGAGCATATGACAGAGGAGGAAGCATTTTATGAATACTTGCGTAATATCCAGGAACTGGATAGTCAAGGTCCGTACTACGATGCCGAGCATGCCCGTTTGTACACCTCTCTGCCTCAGACTCCTTTTGATGAGATCTCCGTTCCGTTGAACGTGAATTGGGGCACCACCGCATATGGTGGCGGTATATACTATCCAAGACAAGGACAACAAGGACCACCTTACCAGGGTCAGCAACCTTACGTGCAGCCTGATTATGGGCAGCATTTTACAGGTCAAAACTACCCTGGTCAGCAAGGAGGCCCGCAAGGACAACCTCATCAAGGACAACCTTCGGTCTCTAGTGGTCCGACGTTTTCTTATTTTGGGCAACCTTCAGGAAATTCGGGACAACCCAACGCCCAACAAGGTCAACCAGGTACCCAACAAGGCTACCCTTCGGGGCAACCCTACAGGAACCAGGCACAACCTCACGGGCAACAAGGTCAACCCGTGAACCAGCAAGGAAACCCTTCTGGGCAAGGAGGCCCGCCTTACGTGCAGCAAGGCCGGCCTACCTCCCAGCAACCCTCTGGTCATGAGGTACAAACCTCGGTTGCACAAGGGCCACCTCTCAACCAGCAAGCTCAATCTTCTGGACAAATGAGGCCACCCCCAATTCAACTAGTACGACCCTCTGGCCAGACGGCTCAGAATGCAGGCGGGTATCAATCCCAACCTCCTCTTTCAGGTGGGTTCCAATCCCAGCATCCATATCAAGGTGGGTATCAATCCCGACCCCCGTATTCAGGTGGGTACCAGTCCCAACCTCCTTACTCAGGCGGGTACCAATCCCAACCTTCGTACTCAGGCGGGTACCAATCCCAACCTCCATACTCTGGCGAGCCTCAAGCCCAGCCTCCATATTCGAGCGGGTATCAATCCCAGCCCATGCATTCTGGTGGATATCAAGTGCCACCTGTTTCACAGGCTCAGTATGGATACCACCAGCCCCAGGGACAGAATCATTACATCCCTTATTAGAATTACCAACAACCGCAGGGCAATCCTCAACCGAATTATCAACAACCTGCTGGTCCATATGGTAACCAATGGGGCGCTGGGGGGCAGAACTAGCAACCTAGTTCCGGGAACAACCCCTATGGACAAAACCCTTATGGAGAAGGCCCTTACGGTTCTAGTCCATCGGGACAAGGACAATGGGGACAACCTAGGGCAGGGTGGAATTCTAGTTCCACCTCATATCTGCCACAAATGTCGTTTAATCCTCAATTACCATTTCTAGCCACGTTGGAACTGCCTGATGTGTCAAATATGACGAATGATCCTATTCTGCATGATCCACAGTGGCCACCAGTTCCAACTAAAATTCCAAGTGACTGTCCCAAATTTGATGGGAAGGACGGCGAGGACCCTCAGGCCCATGTCATGACGTATCACTTATGATGTTCGTCGAATTCATGGCTTGATGATTCGATCCGACTTCGCCTTTTTCAAAGGAATCTCACGGGTTCGGCAGCAAAATGGTATATCGAATTGTCTCATGCATCATTCCATGATTTCAATTCGCTGGCTATGGCATTTTTGAATCACTTTCAGTTACCCATTCGGTATGAGACGTGGACTCATCTCCTTACATCTCTTAAACAGAGTACTGCTACACACATCTCCGATCATATTCATGAATGGAGAAGGCGTCGCAGGTTAATCAAGTTTTGGATACCTGATTTTCTCCTTACCGACTGGTTTACTACCTCCTTTGTCCCCCAGATTGCAAGGGACATCGCTATGGGGGCATGTGTAACTGAAGAGCAAGCGATCCCGCACGCTCAGTACTTAGACTTAGTCTACTCTCAGTCTGGTACTTTGTATGATTATTGCCAGATGCCCCTAGGCCCGGCACATCCAAGGCTCCGCCTAAACCATCTGTTGATGGAGTCATCGGCTCTGTGGCCCAGGCCCCTAAAAAATCACCCAACCCTGGGAAGCAGAAATCTAGTTCACCCAACAAGAACTCTTCCCAGGGCATTGTTATTTCTGGTAATACTTCAGAGGTGAATGTCGTTCAGTCTTCCACGATAGGCAAATCCTCGAAGGGTAAGAAAAAGGAAAAAGGAAAGGGGAAGAATAAACCCGATCAATCCAAGCAGGGACCGTCTAAACCTCCTGGTGAGGAAGGTGCTAAGCGTAAGCCTAAGTACCCATTCCTCATCTGTGAGGAAGACCACTATACTAAGGACTGCCCTAGGCGGGCCGAAGTTAGCCGGTTGTTGAAAGGTGCTCAAGGGATCCCCGTTGTTTTGAAAGAAACCTTCCCTTCTCAGCAGACCTAGATGGTAGCTGATCCTTCTTCTTCCTCTCCTTTCGGTTCCCAGGTCTTCATGGCTGGAACTATTCCGAACCATGTATCTACTCGAGCTAAGGATTATCCATCATCCGTAGGGAAGGAGCCAGAGGTTCCCTCAAGTGCTCCTCCATCCAGCTCTAGCCCACTCCATATCGAGAGGCCGAATATCGAGACGACAATCCGACCCCCTCCTAAAGGGGTACTCAGGAGGTATTCCTATAACCCGAATGCTCGTGCTGCCCAGCACTACAGCATCGTGGAGGATTTAGCGGAGGCCCCGTCTGCCATGTCCGCATTAGAAGTCCTTCAGAGCTGCCCCCCCCAAAGGAAGTCCCTGCTATCGGCCATCGGTGGCATAGACCCAGCGGACTCGGATTTAATCACTTTCAATCTCGAGAGTCATGTGTCGCGACTACCTCATCAGATAGCTTTCCTTATACAAGTCGTCATCAATTCCAAAACGATCCATCGTACGGTCATTGATGAGGGCGCCTCGACCTGCATCATGTCTGTTGCATGTTGAAAAGCCATCGGGTCTCCGACCTTGAGTTAGTCCCCGACGACCTTGGAAGTGTTCGACAGGAGAGAGTCTCGTCCGTATGGTATCCTTCAACGGCTACCGATTACCTTAGAAGGGAAGACTGTAGAAGTTGAAGTTGAAGTTGTAGACGCCAGTCTTACATATAATCTTCTTTTGGGTCGAAGCTGGACGTACGCTATGCGTACTGTAGCTTCGTCTCTTTTCCGTGTCATTCGTTTTCCCCATCAAGGGAAAATTGTCACGGTTGATCAACTCTCGTTTTTCGCTTCCTCTTCTGAGGGAAACGTACCCTTCGTTGAGCATACCTCAATGTCTTATGAAAATGTGGGAGCCGAGCTCTTCAAAGAACCCGCCCTTATGGGTGTTTTTTCCCTCCCCCCTCCCAACTTCGCCTCGATCTCGATGATCTCGGTTCGTTCTGACCCCTGGATCCTCCCATCCATCGACCAGATAGAACCTTGGGGCGAGGAGATGCCGTTGAGCCGAGCCGAGCTCAACTACATTGAAATTGTCGCTGCATCGGCTTCTCATACGGAACCCACCGTCTCAAGTGGGGCGCTTGACTCAGATGATTTCCCCCCTTGGGTAGGAGAATACACCTTTTTGGATCCATTGAAGGAAATATTTCCTTCCGATGAGGCAATTATAGAGACAATGTCTCTGGATGAACGACCGTGGTTCTCTCTTCACCACCGTTCTTCCTTTCTCCCGACCTCTCAGGAAACTTTACTGTGTCTCGCACGGTTTGCCTCATGTCTCCTGTCTCAACCCCTTCAGACACCTATTCAAATCTATCAAATGTCAGAAGGAAACCTAGGGAACATCACGCAGACTCAACCGATCGACATCTCTGTTAAATCAGGGATCGTCGAGAATATTTTCATTGGAGTGAATTGCACTCCGGAGGAGATTCAAGTCTACATTGCTCTTTTTCGCGAATTTCGCGATGTTTTTGCATGGTCATATGAAGAAATTCCCGACATTGACCCGTCTATAGTCATGCACGAGATACCAACGTATCCCGGGGCCAAACCTGTTCGCCAACGTTTGCGTCCCGTGCACCCCCGCAAGGCGGCAGCCATCAAGGTAGAGGTGGAAAAGATTCTCAAGGCAGGGTTTATCTATCCTATCCCACTGACAGAATGGGTTTCAAACATTGTCCCTGTCGATAAAAAGTAGGGCACCATTCATGTCTGCGTTGACTACTGTGATATCAACCGAGCATGTCCAAAGGACAACTACCCCACTCCATTTATTGACCAACTCATCGATGAGTGTACGGGTAGCGAGATTTATTCGTTCATGGACAGTTTTTCTGGCTACAACCAGATCAACATTGCTCCGGCAGATCAACACAAGACAGCCTTCATCTGTCCCCGGGGCACCTTTGCTTATAAAAAGCTCCCCTTCGGCCTCAAAAATGCCGGTGCTACTTTTCAGCGTGCGATTTCATATGCTTTTCATGATATAAGACACATCATACAACCGTATCTGGATGACCTCCTTATCGCACCTCCGCGAAATTTTTCTTCGTTGCAGACACTATAATATTCGTTTAAATCCACACAAATGTGTCTTCTGCGTGGAATCAGGCCGACTACTCGGGTTTATCGTCTCCCGAGAGGGCATCCGTCTGGATCCTCTAAAAGTCGAAGCGATCGTGAATCTTCCTCCCCCTGCAACTTTGCCGCAATTACAAAGTCTGCAGGGAAAAGCAAATTTTCTAAGACGATTTATACCAAACTATGCCGAAGTGGCAAAGGGTTTCACCCGATTACTGAAGCGTGACACCCCATTCCGATGGGATGCCATAGCCGAGGAGTCATTTGCTCATCTTAAAACACTCCTGGTCTCCGCCCCTTTGTTGCAGCCTCCGAATTATCACCATGATTATACGCTCTATTTGGCTGCTGTTGATACTACTATCGGCATGGTTTTGGTTCAAGACGACGATCATGGCACCGAGCATGTCATCTATTATCTTAGTCGCAACTTATTAGACACGGAAACTCGGTATGCATATGTCGAGAAGTTGGCCCTCGCCGCGGTTTGCGCTGTCCAACGGTTCCGCCACTACATTCTGTTGCGCACCACTACAGTGATTTCAGATTGCAACCCCATGACATATATTCTCTCACGACAATTGCTAGGGGGCAAGTACTCAAAGTGGATCGTGATCCTCCAAGAGTTCGACTTGGAATTCACTGCAGCCAAGTCCAAGAAATCGCTTGTTTTTGCTGAACTGCTATGCTCCTTGCCATCTGCCGCTGCTTCCTCGCAGATCGAGGAATCGATTCCAGATGACACTCTGTTCTTGATCAGCACCCTCGACCCATGGTATGGGGACATCATCGTCTATTTGCAGACGTCCTCCTTCCGCCCCGAGACTTCGAAAGATGCTCGTCGGCGGATCCATCACCAAGCTCAGCCTTATCGCATAATTGGGGACACCCTATACCGTCTCGGAGTTGATTCAGTCCTTCGTCGGTGTCTCACCTTCGAAGAAGCGGAAAGAGTTCTAAATGACTGCCACTCTGGCGCTTGTGGCAGTCACATGTCTGGATACGATACCGCACAAAAAATCCTTCGTGCTGGCTACTTCTGGCCTTCCATCTTTAAGGATTGCATTCTTGCCGTCCGCTCATGCCATGAATGCCAGATCTATTAGCGGAAGGTTCGTTCTCCTGCTGCCCCTCTGCACCCCGTAGTGACCGTTGGCCCCTTTGCTAAGTGGGGCATCGATTATGTGACATGTAACCCTCACTCAGCCGGGGGGCACGTTTACATAATCGTTGCTATCGATTACTTTACAAAATGGGCCGAGGCGATGCCCACATTGTCCGAAGATGGTCACACGGCGGCGCAGTTTATTTTCAATCATGTTATTGCTCGGTTTGGAGTTCCACAAACCATTGTCACTGATCACGGAAAGCACTTCCGTAATCACATGATGGTCGAATTAACAACCCAACTTGGACTTAGGCATGATAGTTCATCCCCATACTATCCTCAGGCCAACGGTCAGGTTGAAGCCGTGAACAAAGTCTTGGTCACGATGCTTCAGAGAACTGTCGGCATGCACAAGTCCAATTGGCATTTGATGTTGTTTTCCGCGTTGTGGGCCTACCGGACCTCAGTGAAGGATGCCACCGGCTTCACTCCTTTCCAGTTAGTATATGGGCTAGAGGCAACCCTTCCAATTGAGTGCGAGATTCCTTCGCTAAAATTAGCCGTCGAGTTACTTCCCGAGACTACCCCTGTAGAAGAGCGGCTTCTCTACCTGGAAAGACTAGATGAGACATGTCGTCTAGCCTCCCTTGCTATAGAAGCTCAAAAGAAGCGAGTGAAAACTCACTTCGACAACTCGGTTAATCCCCGCTCTTTCGTGGAAGGTGACTTGGTCCTGCTCTACGATCAGGCTAGTGATAAGCTAGGAGCAGGCAAACTTGAGCCAATGTGGCACGGACCCTACATTGTAAAAAGAGTTTTGAAAAAAGGTGCCTACGAGCTGATTGATTACGAGGGCAATCCCCTGGACTGGCCCCGTAACGGGTTATATCTTAAAAAATATTGTGCCTGAGTCCAGGCACTCTTTCATTTATTTTTACATGCATATGCCTTTTTCAGTGTGTTTTATGTGTGTGCGTGTTTGTTTTGATTCTTTTCTTAGTGAGCCGGCGTGATCACTTCTTATTGTGTCTTTTGCTTTTGAACAGATGTCTGGATCACCTTACGTTGGTTTCGCTGATGGTGCTTCCCGCAGCACTCGCAATCTGTCGTCTGCGGCATGGGTGATCTACGATCCTCATGGTGAGTTGGTAGACATTCAAGGTGTGTGTCTAGGTTGCACAACAAACAATGTAGTTGAATATAGCGCCGTAATTGAACTATTGGCTGAGGCGATTAACCTCGGAATTCGCTCATTGCTTGTAAACTTGGATTCACAGCTTGTGGTTCACCAACTCAATGGGCAATATTCCGTCAGAGACCATCGCATATTAAGGTTGTATTTACGTGTTAAGTTATTGGAAAGAGATTTTGATTACATTACATATCATCACATTCCAAGAAGACTTAATGCTGTAACTGATGCATTGGCTAACTATGTATTAGACAGAAATTTGCGAAACATGTAAATTCATAAACATAAGAAGCATAAGATACAATAAAACACCATGTATATATATATATCGGGTGGTGCACTAAGGCGCTCAAAAAATAAGTGTATGTGTCTCAAGTGTTCTCAGTACATCTGAGACATATGTCTCTCAAAATAACAACAGTGGAAATAGAACCTAGGCGACTACTGTGGTGGGTTATGCTCTCTGTAGACCGACGCCGCTCGTGCCACGCGCCTCAATAAGCGGTGCATCCTGGGTTCCACACCCACTGTGTGAACCTGTGCAGCTAAAGGAACCTCCTCGATCCCCTGGTAATCAGGGATCCCTGCTAGCAACCCCTCCAGGTTGCGGATCCGGTCTCCGCCTGGTCACCTCCCACGGGAGCCAAAGCCAAGGCACCAGCACCCTGATCTGCCCTCCACGCCTCTGGAGCTAGGACGAGAGGTCTCACAGGTCCAACATCTGCACAGTAAGAGCATATATTAAGACATGTACATCAAAATACAAAAACATCATATAAACGAAAATGAAAAAATCAAGTGTCATACCTCCATCGTCCCACTGCTCTCCCGCAGGCAGCGGCATGTCCGGATCTCCTCGGAAGTCGATACCGGCATACGGCCAATCCTCGATAAAGATAACCTGGCTCTCTAGCCACTCTCTGAAACAAAGGCTTCAGGACACTGATCGTCCACCACCTCCGCGAGGCATGACTCGGGACCACTTAGTGGCCCTCGTCTCCCGCGCATTGCGT
>APFE030515431.1:6394-62776 GCA_000404065.3 Pinus taeda
TGTGTGAATGACAAAAAGAATGCTAAGTACAAATCTGAATCGTTTCAAGCGACAATACTAACAATTTTCTCTTCAAAAGACGAAAGGAAGATAATGACGACACTTTGCGATTTTGAATTGAAAATTGCTTTCGACACTTGAAAAACTATTAATTCAAATCAAATACAAGAGTAACAGTGTAATCGACCCTCAAGAACAGTAGGATTATTTTCTTTGACTGAAAACGACACTTGCGACACTTCCAAATCAAAATATGATAGTTTGATTATGCTACTTATTTGTAAAGGAGAACCGTAAATGGCGAACAATACATAAAAAAATTTACAGTTCTTTGTACAATGGAGGGTAAATCATGCAAAGGAAGGGAGTTTCCACAGTGGTATACTGATCACAGACAGCAAAACTCCTGAATAAAACTGAAGAGAGTGAACAAAAACCAAAATCTGGAAGTAGAAACAATCTTATCTGATCATCGCACGTGTAACACAGGGAAAGAGTGATGCATCTCACCTACTGCACACGGGAGGTGCGATGCATATAAATTCCCAAGAGGAGAAGGTGCGATGGTCCAGGGACGAGACTTTAGCTTGGTTCTTGGTCACAGATTTACACCATAGTTCAGGGATTTACGCCGAGCTAATGATAGTCAGTAAATGCAAATCATAGGGGCTAATCTAATGAGGCTACTTGAGCCACCACCAGGGCAATTAGGATGTTTGTAAATCAATTGTTTAGTTTATAAAAAAACCCAGAGATAGACTAAAGTAGCATTGATCTACTTTGCACTTGCATAGAAAATGCAGTTCGAAGGCTAGCTGGCTTGACTTGAGGCTCTATCTGTAGTTTATAAAGCAAACAAATATAGACAAGCAAACAAGCTATTCGCTCCACAGTGGAGTCGCCATTTTGTTATCGGGAAATCTAGTGTCCATGCAGAGCTGCTAGTCCCACTAAGATGGGTAGCTATCTTAGAAACAAACAAACTAAAGTTACTTTCATTTTCCTTTATGAGAAGTAGGTAGGAGAAGAGCAAAGAATACCAACCTCAATCTTTCACTTGGTTCCTTGCTTGTTCCTTCTCCCCTCTGACGGATCTTTGCCGCTCCTTTCTTGATTACTCCGCTTCAAAGAGTACCTATAAATTCAAAGCAGCATAATACCTTCAAAGTACAGATATCTACAATCATAAACAATATAGGACGGGATATATATTGACCATACAAATGCATATATCATCAAACATACAAACGTGAATAGCTTTATTGATATAAAGATTAGAAGAGAGGATTACAACTCATTGATCTAACCTAACGTCATCCTCCCAGCATGAAAGACCTTCTTCACCTCATGAAAAGCTTAGATCACCCAACACTATGATGTTCTACTAGGAAACCAACAACACTTCCTTACAAGATGCAAAATTCCAGCCTCTAGATCTATGGGATGAGGAATCCATATATAGATGATTGCAGGGGGGTGAGTCAGCTTTTGGGATTTTGATTAGTGTCTTCTCTTTGATAGTTCTTTGTTCCACTTGGAGATTCATGATCTCTTACTCATCCTTGGGCGATTTCAGAGAGTCAAGTGTCAGAGGAGAAGTTTCTGGAAGATTCAATGATCATCCACCTTGCAAACTATCTCTACCATTTATCTACTCTTGCCCATCACACCCTACAAAAGGGATTTTCAGTATGCATCACACTTTTTCCATGTGGCAGGTGAGATGCATTGCACCCTTTGCATTGAGCAGTCTGTATGGTCTAGTTTTGACCAGTTCTGAGCAGTTTTCCATGGAGAACTTCTGGGAGATGATGTAATCAGTTGACCTTGTTCCTTTAGGGTATGAAACAACACTTTTAGGGACTCAGAAGCCCTTGGTTTATGGACATATATGATTGGGGTTGCAGTGCCAAAATATGTCTATAACATCCAAGAGGAGGATCAATCCCCGATGCGTCGGCTGCCACTGGGTGAAAACCACTGGCAGTATTGCCTCTGCGCCTTCTAAGAGAAGGCTCTAAACTTGGTGGTAAAAGACCACAAAGTCTTCAAGACCATCTAGGCAATTGGTCAGCCACTTTGATTTTTTTTATTAAGATCTAATTAAAGACTCAAGAAAAAATGAAAGCTAGGCCAACTAAGAGCACAGAGCACACACTAAAAATGTCCCTAAAATATATCAGCCAGTCAAACAACTTTCAAGTATTTCTACTCCAGGTGATGAGGACCAGACACCAAAATACAAGAAATTGAAGTAGGGGTCTAGGATAACGATGCCCAAGCCTACCATCAAAGGTATCATAGGAAGTTACACTGACCTCCAAACAACAGCATGTGTCGGTGCAAGCCCCCAAGCTTTGCAAGGGTGCCCTCTAGAAGTACTGTTGAGAGTGATACAATGTTGACCTCAAGTGCCACAAGATTCCCCTCTGCAACCACCTATGTAGATCCCTAGGATAAGCAAATAAGGTTACCAACTCGTGTCAGAAGCCAGGCGAAACAATCTTGAGGTAACATCCAACAAGTAGGAGGGGGGGTATCTCTCTTCCTTATCTTCAAAAACCCTCGTGCTTAACTCCTAGATCTGGAAATTTCCTGGTCTCCCTAATGCTATTGGATTTGCATCGTTATTCATACTTCTATGTTTGACAGTTTAAAGTGGCCTTGGAGAGTTTTGTCTCCACTCGCCTAATGTAAGGCCCTAAATATCCTAAAACTTGTTGGTGTGTCTAAACTGACAATATAAAAAGGTTCTAGTATATTTTAGTTAGCACTTGTTTTTAAATGGTTTGTTCTTAAGTCAAGGGATAAATAGAAGTGAAACTTGTGGTTTTCTTCGACGCAAAAGAAATTAATAAAAACCAAACTATATGCAAATGCACTTGTTTCATTCTTCGATGAAAGCAATTTCTACTAGGTTCTAAGGAACTTCTAAGAAAGCAATAAATTTCTCTTTTCTTTTCTTTCAACAAGCTTCACACTCACAAAAACTAAAAAAAACTATGGATGCCCTAAAAGATGCACAAACTATCCTAATGCAATGAGTATATGCTGATGCAAAAAACTTAAGATTACTCTAAAGCAAAGAATGAAAGTAAATTGTTTATCGCTTCTAATTAGCCACTTGAGATGTTTAGATAGAATATAAGTTCCTAAAGCTCATTTTCATCCAAACAGTAAAAGAAAATCTTAAGACAAACAAAATGCACTTTCACTCGCAAAAAAAAACCAAATCAAAACAAGGCAAAAGAAAGCAAAAACCAAGTTTTTAAGAAGTTTTCTTTTTCACAAAATCAGAAAACAACTTTTCAAAAGCACTCCAAATACTATTGAATACTTTGAGACCGAAAAATAGGCAACAAAAACACTTTGCAAGTTATCAACTCAAAATGGGCGAAAACTCAACAAAATAGTTGTTTCAAGATGCACTTAACGACCAAAAAGCAGCAAAAAGAGCCTGGTGACAATGATCAAAAGACCAAGAAAGACAACTTTCAAAATCGTCACTCAACAACTTTCAAAAAGCGATAAAAGCAAATGGCCACAAGATGTAGTTTTGACACAAAGCAAGAAGATCACAAAGATAAAGTTTGTCACAAAGATTGAAACCAATCTTTCTGTTCTGGAAGACCAGAACAACCAAGATTCTCAGAAAGAAATCTCGTGTGCTCAAACACAAATGATGACACTTGTAACAAAACAAAAAGAAGACCAAAAACTCTCCCCAACAGGAGAGAATTTGAAATTGGAAACTTGCTGCAAAACCAAATACTGACAACAAAAATTGACAGCTCAAGAAATACTCAGACCAGCAAACAAATCTTCTGAAATAGAAAGACTTGACAAAATATTTGAAAATTAGGGTATACGTGACTGTGTCAATACACAGTTGCGTGTATACACAACTCATCCCAAAGAAACCTGTGTATACGCATATTCGTATGGGGAAACTTGCATACATACGCTACTGTTACCTGACAAAACTGCGTATATAACAGTTCACAAGAAAAAGCAAAAAAGAGGTCTGAAGAAACTGCTCAAACTTAAAGTCTGAGTTCCTACAGGAATAGACAAACCATTTACAGCAAGAACACCAATGGTTGAGCCCTGATTGACTTAAATTAACCCAAACTAGGAACAACAATATTGTTGTCCCTAGTGGAGTCGCCAACTATGTTAAGGGACAAAGTCCCCTAGGGTTTTGGGTCAACACCCTAGCAGAGCGGGGGTTATCTACACTTAAAAACAAGAATTCCACACAACTATGATACTTAAAGAAGAAAACTACGCAAAGAGAGGTGCCCCTGGGGGTCCTTCGTTCGGGTGGATCCAACCAAGGTTCAAACCCTCTTGGAGTTCCTCTTAATCCTTGAACCTGCAAAACGGTCAATTCAAAGAAAGATAGCAATATATGGACCAAGTATCATATAGAAATAAACTTCATAACTTATTGAAAGATGGCTAATTATACATTGAAACG
The DNA here is from genome assembly GCA_000404065.3 of Pinus taeda. Taxonomy (NCBI): domain Eukaryota; kingdom Viridiplantae; phylum Streptophyta; class Pinopsida; order Pinales; family Pinaceae; genus Pinus; species Pinus taeda. Next base: position 10,875 of record APFE030515431.1, read on the forward strand.
ATTATTGATATGTAAACCATAATAATAACATCATATGCATAAAGAAGATTGATTTTGAGAACAAGACAAATGCTTCTTTATTGCAGATAACTAAAAAAAAAACCAAGGAATGATATCACTTGAATCTTCCTCTTGCTGGATCCAAGCAGAACCATCCTCTAGGTCTATCCAATCCCAAGTCTTCAAAATGCTCCTTCCATGACTCGCACAAAGATATCTCAACTAGTGAAATGATATCATAACTCAAGGAAATAAGAGTTTCCTATAGTGGGGGAAGTGCTGGAAGAACAAGGATCTTCAGACCTGATCAGGGATAATCTCAGCAGAGTAATTCTCTCTCTTCTCTCCTCCTAAGGCCTTCCCATTGAAGCCTTTTTATACTTCTCCCAAAGTAGTTTTTTAGTTGGGAATTCGTTGGGAACAGTTGGGCTACGGGCACTAATAGGTAATCAACAAGTAAAACCCGTGATCTCCGCCCAAAACTAAGGAGATTTAATTTTTTTTTAAGTGTTTTAAGACATATATGCGGGTTGGGTATACACTGACCCATGTACACACATGTTTAGCTCAAGGAAATGTCGCGTACAGGGAGTAAAACACTGTTTTTTAAGTATTTGGACCAAGTCTGGAAGGATGGGTTTCCCCAGGCCATAAATTCAGCATCACAAATATCAAGGGTGAGATTTGGAGCTATAACAGTATAAGAGAGAGAGAATAGAGAGAGAGCTCCAAAACTGAACTGACAAAAGGTACCAACTGATCCTCAGAAGCGTTTTTATTAATGAGGCCTCTATTTTCATCAATTTTCCATTATTTTCATTCATTTTCCTCCTCACATGCAACCTATGACCTTTCACCTTCCTTTTCTCCTAATTTCCTTCATTTTCATAAATAAAATATAAATTAATGCCTCATGCCTTTCCAAACCCTTTGTGATTTTTCTTAGCCATAATAAACCAAATGAACACCCACACTAGGATGTTTTTTTTCCAACATTCAACTTGGAATAAGTGTCATATAACCATGGTTATTATTTTTCCTTTATTAACTTTATTACATGGAATTTTCACCAGGGCTATAACAGGAGGTATTTATATTGAAGAAGTCACATGTTTTACAAGATAATTTTTTAGGCAGGATACATTAAATACATTGTGAATCTTGCGTGTCTAAGGAAACTCCATCTCACCAGCTACTTGACCAATTATTCTAATCACATGTTGTACAAGAGCCTTTTTAAGGCATGATACATGAAATACATGGTTAATCTTGCTTGTAGAAGGAAACTCCATCTCACCCGCTACTTCACCAATTATCCTAATCACCTTGAAAGGCCCATAAAACCGTTGTTTAATCTTGTTTGATCCACTAGTATTTAATGAATGTTGTACATTAGTTTTAAGATGCATAAATACCATGTCTCCCACCTCGAAATACCTCGCGATTCGATGACGATCAACATATGTATTTTGTTGTTCCTGTGCAATATAAATATTCTTCTTGAGTGTCTTGAAGATATCTTGGTTCTCTTTTGCCCACTTAAGAGCTTGTGGAGATCTAGAATCATAAAATACCAAATCCACAAATGTAGAAGCTTCATAACAGTACAAGGCTTTATAAGGAGTCATGTTTATGCTCATTTGATATGTAGTGTTGTAACAAAATTCTTCCAAATGTAACCATCTTACCCATGCTTTTTGCTATCTAAACACATAGTTCCTCAAGTAGACCTCAAACCATTTATTAATAATTTTATTTTGATCGTCAATTTGAGGATGATAAATAGTGCTATGATCAAGTTTTGTTCCTTCCAACTTCATCAATTCTTTCCAAAAAGTGCTAATGTATATGCAAACCCTATCACTTACAATCATCTTAAGAACACTATGAAGTCTGAATACATTTCAGAAAATATACCAACAACTTGTGGAGGTTTATATTCAATTGGAATTGACATGAAATGAGCATATTTAGTAAGTTTGTCCACTACAAAAAAATACAATCCTTGCCATTTACCTTAGGAAGCCCCACGATAAAATCCATTGTTATTTCTTCCCACTTTTGATTGAGAATGGGAAGTGGTTATATCATCCACGCATGGGAAGGAAACTAATGCCTTCTTTCTTTAGCATTCTATTCATTCCCTCACATGATTGAGAACATCATCCTTCATACCCTTCCATGAGAACCTTTCATGAACAAACCTGTATGTCTTCAAATAACTAGGGTTACCACCAAGATGATTGTTATGAACAACAACTAGAATTTTGTGCTTAAATTTACTTTTAGGCACTAGGTAGATTCTATTCTTGTAATAGATCATGTAATTCATCATTTTTTATCTTCCATCATCAATTTTACCATCTAAAATATCACAATCATGGTGATTTTTTGCATATTCTAGTATTTGATCCTTCTAAGAGGCTGAAATTTCTAAAAAGAAGCAAAATGAAAGATTTCTAGATAATGCATCAGAAAAAACAATATTCTTCCCCTTGACAAATTCAATTTCAAAGGAATACCCTTATAGCTTACTTACCCAACATTGTTTTCTCTCATTTAATACACAGTAAACTTGCTACTCACAAGTTATTAATGAAAAATTTCAAGTGCATGCATGAAGGCCAACATATCCATATCATATGTGGAGAATATCCTTTCAACTTCATTCAATTTTTAGGTTTTGTAAGAAATGGGATGCTTTTATTGCATCAGAACAATCCCAATACCAATACTCGATGCATCACAATTGAGCATAAGAGGTTCAGAGAAATTTAGTAAAGCCAAAACAAAAAAAGTATTGATTACCTTCTTAAGATGATCCATAATTCCTTGACTCGCATTTGTCTAAACAAAATCATCCTTCTTGGTCAAATATGTGAGAGGAACATTTATTGAAGAAAATCCATTCACAAATATTTTATAATATGTGCAAAAATCAATGAAGGCTTGCAATTGTGATAAGTTCTTTGGTGGTAGTCAGTCAAGTATAACTTGAATATTCTTCTGGTGTGCCCTCATACCACCTCCCCCAGTGACATATCTCAAATATAATAGACTAGTCATGCTAAAATCACACTTACAGGCTTTCACAAAAAGGGAATTAGCTACTAATATACTTAGAACTTCATCAAGGTGTCTAATATGTTCTTCCCATGACTTACTATATACTAAGATGTCATCAAACAAAGCCAACACAAAGTTTTGAAACTACACGTTGAACAAATGGTTTATACAATAATGAAAAGTAGCTGCAACATTTGATAACCCAAAGGGAATCACCAAATACTCAAAATATCCAAAGTGGCACCTAAAATTTGGTTTGTGCACATCTTGATCTCGATCTTAAATTTAATGGTATCCTAAATGGAGATCTATTTTGGAGAAATAGACCGGTCCATGTAGCTCATTCATCATCTCATCAATTAACTTCTAAAACATGGTTACACTAAAGGCATCATAGATAACGTCATGTAGCATAAAGAACTGATATCTAAATTGTCTACTTGCAAACTAATGAAAGAAAAATCAAATTACTTCACCTACAATCCGATAGCTCGCCAATTAAATTCTAAAATGGGGTTAAGCTAAAGGCACGAGAGATAACGTCATGTAGCATAAAGAACTAATATCTAAATTGTCTACTTGCAAACTAATGAAAGCAAAATCAAATTATTTCACCTACAATCTAATAGCTCGCCAATTAACCTCTAAAATGGGGTTAAGCTAAAGGCATCGGAGATAACGTCATGTAGCATGTAGCATGAATAAAAGTAGTAAACAAATCTCAAGCACGACAACTGGAATTAAAAGTTAAAGTATAACAGAGGAAGCAAGTCTCATATCACCACTTGATGTAAAACCTATATTAAAAAGCTCGAGCATAACCTATCCTGAAATGCACTGATCAGTGTTAGTGGAAAATATAACAATACTGCAAAAATATGTACATGAACAAAATGATTAATACCATGAACAGAATGTGAGAAATTTACAGTTAAATAAAAGAAAACATGCATGAAAAACTATACAAAAAACGAAAAGAAAAACCTCAGCCAACAAGGACCCTCTGCACAGCCTTGGGTTAATACGTTGTCACCTCGAAACCATGCTTTAAACAGTCATAAGAAAATAGAGTTTTTTTATTGCAAAACAGAGAATGTGTCTTCTCATTACAACAGCAAAACTAATGCTAAAACAACACCATCAAGACTAACTACTTGTGCAAATGCCTATACTTAAAGGAGAAATAGATAACTATCTTTTGGAGAAAAATCTTCAGCAGAGGACACATGAACATGACAGAATCCAGTAGTTTAGCCTCTTGGTTGCCATAAAAATTAAATCTACGAAAGGTGGGTTCTAGATTGCATCATGGAGACGGCCTGCAGATGGAAAAAATGGATCCATGAACCCAGGAATGGTTTCAGACTTTTTCACGTGCTGGTACAGAGTCCTAATTGACGTAGGACTCTTATGTTCACCATCCTTTGACCGATGCCTTTCTTCACGAATTCTGCTAAACAGATAGGACCTTGTCCATGTATGGATCATTTCTGAACTGCCCATGTGCCTCGTTCCTCCTTCCGACACCTGTAACCTATAGAACAATGAAAACAGCTGCAAAATTGTGAGTTAGCTGCGGAAAGTGGCTACATTTCATAGATGATGAATGAAATATAAATCAAATAGCACACACAACAATATAGTTTGAAAATCACTTAAATGCACTCCTAGAATCAATATGCAACAATTTTTTATAGCTTATGAGGCACAAGTATGGAAAAATAGAAGAGAAAAGGTTTAGGAAAGTATGTAGAAGAGAGGTAGTTCTGGGGTTCAACAGGTCTATTTTACTTTGGCTTCTTATCCTTCCTCTATGTCCAACTTTACTACAAGGGTCTATGAGGAAACTTGCTAGGAAACCTATCCTATGGTATGGATAAATCCATATTTCTTCCATGCATAATAGCATCTTTCAAGGTTGGAAGATCAAAATATTTGACCCAACTCCTGAGATATTCTGACAAGCCCTTTATTGAACCAAGAAATCAATCTATTCTTAGTAACACCAAAAACCATGGTTGAAAATTGTTGAAACTCTGAAAGATATGCACCAAGTGTCCCAACTTGTCTCAACTAAGCCAACTCTCTGGAGTGTACCTTTAAATCCTTGTTGTCAAACCGCTTTATTAATGTAGTGCATAACTAATCATAAGAAACTATTGCACCATGTCCTTGTGTCACTAAAATGTGATACCACTATTCATGTGCAGCTCCTTCAAGGTGAAGAATAGAAAACTTAATGGCATCAATTTTCATCAACTAATTTAGGGAAAAATAAGTATCTAATTTTCAAATCCAAGCCCTATATACACTTGGATAATCCATCAAAACTTAGTAAAGATAGATGACCCATAATTTTTCTTCCCTTGGTTCTATTACTTTTGCTTTGGCTTTGTGTTCTTTGTGACCTCTAAGTAGTCCTCAAAAGAGATGGTTGATTGAAAATACCCTAAAGATTGATACTTAGCTAATATTTCAGCATCCTCATTTTCCTCCATAATTTCATGTTGTGTAGGCTCATCCTCTTGTATAAAAGTGTTAGTGCCAAGAATGTCACACTCCTTTGTGAAAACTATCTCGAGGGCACAATATTAGGTGATAATTGAAGACACTCAAATTAAAGATAAAGGGATGAATAGTATTTCTAAAGGATTCCTTCTTCAACATAATTCATAGGAGTAAGGGTGTAGAAGTTAACCCAGTGTACACCATCATCAATGGGCACCAACACTGCTCCTAACACCTTAGGCATGGCATTGCAAGCACGCAACACCACAGGTGCTGAGGGCACTAACACTGAAAGGCACACACTTACTAGATCTGATCATCCCAGAGCACTCTGCACCATAGATATGTGTGAGGTTTATTGTGATAAAGGGGTGTGGAGGATGTTATGTATCACTCCCTTTTGCCCTCCGGACCACTCCACAAATTTTAAAATTTGTGGCCCAAGCCATGTGAAAGGGTTCCATGTGGCCCCCCCATGTAGGTTGTCCATGCATCACAATACCCCGCCACATCTGCTTGGTCTTTGCCTAATCAACTCCACCCCATTATCTAGTCGCCACCCCAGTCAGTGTTCCACATGGTCAACCCCATGCACTACTAACATGAGCATGAGGTCAACCCAAACTCTATCCATTCCGACTTGTCACATGTCCAAGTCAAATGTTTTTATTAAAGGACTGAGGAGCCTAGTTTTTTTGTCATTCTACCCAAGTCACTTCATAGTTCTATCTATGCACCTTTTCAACTAATCATCCTGATTCCAAGTTTTTTAACCACAAATTTGCAAATTCAAACCGCGGATTTATCCTCATATTACAAATTTAACCTCTTAAATTTATTGATCTTGCTAAATGCCTTGGAATTTTATATTTAAAACCAAACACTCACACTCCCCTCGAGACCTTGTTTCGACGATAAACCCCTAGTTTTTTGCAAATAGATTCCATGCTTACAATGAATTTACCCTATGAGAGAGGTCATGAGTCAAATTACCATTGAAACTCATTGAATGTGATCTCATTGTGTTCATAAAGCCCTTAATTTCACCTCATATGTGCATTGGCTCTTACAACCCTCCATAAATTCAAAAGTCTTTTCTCTCCAACTATTGTCCAATCCCCTTCTAGCATGTTGTACACCTTTATTGGCTTCTTAATCTCTTGAGCATCTTCCATATTGTTCTAGAACTACTATTTTAATCATTCTGCTAGTCCGAACAACTTGCCTTGTTACAATGGCTTCTCTGTCAACTAAAAGTCCTGCTAATGTCTAGAAAAAGGGGAAGACTAAAGAACCAGACTTTATGGATAAACTAGAAAATGTCTGGGACTCGATGTTGAATACACAAGATATGAGGATAGTTATTCAGATAGTGATAGCCTATAATGAAGTAATAGAAGATAAAAACAACATGCATTCATCCAATATTGCTTTTATTGCCCTTCTGCAGGTTTTCCACTTCCCAGAAATGGTGATGTGATGTGAAAAAATATACCTTCCAAAAAAAAGTTTGATTCTATCATTTCATTATGTCAAGGAAATAATTATAATAACCCTCGAGGCCATTTTAGATATGTTGTCATTCCAATAGGACATACTTACAGAGGCTGAATAAATAATATATCGAAGAAAAGTGGACTAGTCTTGACCCAGATATCCAACAACTAATGATCAACAATTGTCTACAAAAGGGGATGGTTCCCTTATTTAGCCAACCCCCTTACCATATCTCAACCTTCAAATCCATGTCAAAAGTGAATTTCTCCATGGTCTCCCAAGTCCTAGGTATTGACATGGATGCCTCTAACCAAGACCATTATAGGTCTTTTGGAATCTCCGCATCACCCAAATACCAAGGCTTGCACCAAATTTGATTTTACACATTTCCTTACAAATGAAATACACTCCTAAATGATAGAGTTCAGAGCATGGAAATCATTCCACTACCAAGAATATTTAGTTCACTTGTTCATCCATCAACAATACTCTTATCTTGAACATATGAATCCTAGAATGGTCGATGAACACAATGCCTTATTTCCAATTTATGAATGGCTACACGTGGTTCATAAGGAAAGAGACAACAAAGGCTTCTTTAAGTATATTTATTCCTTCATGTCAGTTATTTATACCCTTCTACACAGTCAACATCTGCTGAGAGCTCCTTCCTTCCTTAAGGAAACCCTTCAATTTACCCCCAAACACTAGAGTCAATGGTTGATACCTTTTCAAGGACTACACAGTCATCAAAGTATATGGTTTTGAAGGATAGTCATACCAAATTCTTGCATTCTTAACTCCTCACATTTTTTCTTTGGAATACTGTAACGCCCTCCTCCCACATCTACCCAAGTAACCGGCCAACTAGGGTAAACATGTGACTAGAAGTTACTATGATATGATTCAACTCCCTATGTGTTAGTAAAGGAAGTGGAACTAACTAAAACAAACCATACAAACCTTCCACACCAGCAACAGAACTCCCAGGAGCCATCGTAATCACTTAAGTAACCAACCCATGAGACTAACTGAGTTTGTAGACCATTAAACCCTTAGACACTCCCTTTATATGGACAAGCATGTGCCCAAGAGGCTCCAGACGCTCCCACAACATGGGTATGCATGCATCCAGAGGATTTTTAGCAGTTTTGTGTCTGCGTCTCCAAGATTTAAGCCTCTTTTTCAGGCCCAAAGCCCAAGTCATTGCCCAAACCTAAATGACAATTTCATAAGTGAAAGATAACAACAAAGCAATGATACAAATGAAATTACTTGAACAAGGACTTGATTGAACCCATACTAGCCATGATATAAATTTCGTCAAACATGTCACAAATATGTAATTTACATGTTTAAACAACAAATCTAAGCATAGGTGTCTCATACTCATCTGAGAACCGTTAAGAAGCATTGATGCCTCAACACGTTACCTGTAATTTCATCCATTAAGCCATTGATACATTGTTCATTCATTTACATGTAAAAACATGATGAGAGCCATACATAGCCACTTACATAATACATGTGCATAACCAACATAATAACAACATAAATACCAAGGAAACAACAACCAAATAATTCACATATAAACCAATATAATACTCATGAAATAATAAGGAGAAATAACCTCATATTAATGATGCAAAGTCCAACCAGTTGTGGGACTTCCACGAACCACCCAACCGTAGACATGGTTGAGCCAAATCTCTCATCAGCCAGTCACCCCCGTGCCATATTCCAAGTATGAATGTGGGATCTCATAGAACACATCAATCAAAACCATCCACGTCTTCCAATGGCCAAACCACCTCAACCCATAAAATAGTGATTCCACCTCATAGTCAGACATCACAAAACCATCATCAGATTGATCTCTACCCAATCCTTCTAGAGCTCCAGAGCATTTGTTCCAATGAAGGCTTCAAGGACTAGTAACTCGACCCACAGTTGTCGTCGGGCTTCCAAAATGTTTGTCCAACCAAGGCTTCCAGGACTAGTAACTCAACCCACCAAGGGCTTCCAGGTCATTTTTCCAACCAAGGCTTGTAGGACTAGCAACTCAACCCAAATTGTTACAAGGCTTCCAGAGCCTTTTTTCAACGAGGGCTTCCAAGAACTAGTAACTCAACCCAAGCTAAGGGAAACATATGACCCAACCAAAACAAAAAAAAGAAATGAACTGACAACACCATGGTTATCTAGGAAATGGAAATTCTAGGCAAATCCATTGTCAATATTTGCAATCCTCCATGCCAATGACATATCATGACCAATAAACTACATGCATGCCAAAACTAGTGAGGAAAACATACATGCAACTCGGTACTTGCAAGCAAAACCCATTGTAGTTGTTGATCTCTATGTCCTCTTGAACTTTCTACTCTTCATTTTCCTTCTTGCTCCAAAAATCCAAGTATGCCACACTCTCCAAGAGTGCTCCAAGAAACTCCAAGTGTCCAAGAGTATGAGAGAGTGAATAGAGAGAGAGCTCCAAAATTGAATTGAAAAAAAAAAAAAATATGTGAATTGATCCTCAAAAGCCTTTTTATTAATGAGGACTCTATTTTCTTCATTTTCAATTATTTTTCTTCATTTTCCTCCTCACATGAAACATGTGACCTTTCACCTCCTTTTTTTCCTAATTTCCATTATTTTCAAAAATAAATGTGCCAAAATGTCATTTTTCTTTTCCAAAGCCTTTGCCATTTCCTTTGCCAATTTCCTTAGCCTTTAATCAATCACAAGTGATCCCCGTCACTGTGGTTTTGCCCAACATTCAACTTGGAATAATTGTCCCATCAACCATGGTTATTATCTTGCCTTTATTAACTTTTATTACATGGAAATTTCACCAGGGTTGTTACAAATGTTGGGTTGTGTTATATTCTTTCTACGACTAACCTATGTAGTGAACCGGGGAGTTAGAGGGGGGGCGGAGCCCCCCCTTCGTTGTGCCGATTGTGCAGCGTGGGGGTCACAGGGGGGGCGGTAGCCCCCCCTGTCCGGGGGGTTTGAGGGGGGCAAGTAGCCCCCCTCTATGGGGTTCGGGGCAGCGTCCCGAGAAAATTTTTTTTGGACCCTATATTAGGTTGGGCGAACCTACCTATGGTTTTCGGTCCATGGTTTTGGACGCGATGGTTTTTGGCCCATGGTATTGGATGCTTTGGCATGTATAAATATGTATTGTAACATTGAAAGGAATATAATGAAAAATCAAGTTGGTAGTCCTGATTTTGGGATCCAGGGGAAAATCTCTGTGTATATGTGTTATGATCTCGCATTTGTTTATTTTCTGTGTTTTAGAATTCGTATGCAGGTAATTTATGTACAGGGTTAAAACCTACACCATCTGATCCCAGTCATTTATAACACCTCCACCTAACCCCGTAAACCATCATAAAGTGGCTCCTTTTAATGTAGAGGGAAATAGTTTCAGCTTTTGGGGATCAGTGGTATAGTCATACCCCTTGCACAGTACATCAAGTTCAAACAAAAATGCATCTGGATCTTTCGATGTTAGGCCATGGAATGTAGGGATGTGCTGGAGAGGAATGGCCTTCATAGGTGCATTGACTGCAGTATCTACAATGGGATATTGCAGTGTGGAGGTTTGGGGGGTTTGTTGGTTCTGGACCATTTGGTCAAATATGTGCCAATAACCTTCTAGGATTTCTAGGAGGCTATTCCTAGGCTAGCTAGAAGGAGCAGGAATGGCCTTAACAACACTTCCTTTGTCTGGGATGATGAGAGTTCTTTGCTGAACTAATGTCTGGGGGGATTTTAGCTCTTGAGGTTCTTCAACTTCGTTCTGGATGATTGTTATAGCACTTCCCTTATCTAGGCCGCTTAATGGCTGAATTATTCCAAGAGGAGATCTTGGTTCTTCAATTTCCCCTGTTTCTCCTCTTCCCTCGCAGAGCTTACTAAGGTTCCCTTATTGTAATGATTTTGGGCTAGAATTCTCAATTTCTTGAAAATATTGCTCCTTTGTTTGGTTGTGCACCTTAGCAAAGGCTATAGATGGTGATCCTATGGCCTGAAGGGAACTAGTAGGTTGTCTAGAAGTAGCTTTTCTAGGTCCTATTGAAGGCTGAGATTCTGCATTTTTAAGGATTTTGTCTATAAATGTCGATCGGCCAAGGGTCACCAGCCCCTTAGCTTTATCAGGCTTGGGTAGTGGTTTAAGATTCTTTTCAGGCTTTTTCTGCTTAGTCATGCACAAAAATCAAATGTTGATTTCTACAAATCTACAGGAAAGAGGGCGGGGGAGTAGGGCCGTTACATGCTCCGTACGCAGGTTCTTACCTTCTGTTTTTAAAACCCAACTCTCTCCTTGCAGGTACTTACACTACTCTCAAAAGAAATAAATGACTACACTCTTCCCCGACAACAATGCCAAAATGTTGAGCAGTAAAAAGGGTCTTTTTAACCTCTATTTACCCTACATTAATTATCAATCCAAGTACGATTTGTTATCTCAAGAGTGTACTCAGTCTAAGGCGGACACTTGTCAAGAGTAATGCTAGTAGTATAGTGCTTTTACAAAAGTAAATAAATGCTGGAAACAAACTCTAAATGTAATGGCAAGAAACTGAAATGCTTTGTAACGAAATCATTCACTTAAGAAACTACAACACTCATTAGTCAAGGATGCAGTAATGATAACTTTTTCCTTTGTAAACTGATGCAAATGAAAAACAATCAAAGAGAAGATCTCCAATCTAGAAACTAGACAACAATAGTCAATGTTTGCTATAGTTGTAGATCATTCTATTCACACCAAAGCAAATTCTTGAAATGACAATTCAATTAACAGAAAAAGGAACAACAACTAATCTATTGAAAAGATCGAACAACAAAGCTTAACATACAGGAATGAATTAAGCAACAATCGTAATCTAAAGGAATTGAGCATCAATATTTAACTAGTAAAGGAATTGAACAACAATCCAAGAATGGAACAACAAGCTTAGGTAAGTCTACGAAATATTGAACAACAAACTAGATCAAATGTAAACACACATCGAATCTAAAATGATGGAATCAGTAATCTGAGTTTAGCATAATAAATATTAACCATAGTTATAAGGGAACAACAATTGCAGTTACAATGGAATGGTAATTTGAATGAACAACAATCACAATTAGAGGTAAACCGTAGCTAAATGAACAACAATACCAATCTGTAAATGAACAACAATGTTACTCTATAAACGAACAATAATGTCAATCTATAAATGAACGAAAATGTTACACAATAATGTCAATCTGTAAATGAACAACAATGCGATATGATTTGAGAATGAACAGCATAACATTCAAGTTGTAAATGATAATCATACTATTCCAATACAAATTAAATATAACAGAGCCTGTAAAGAAATGTCAAGGAACAACAGATTACTGAATGAAGCAAGGAAAGAAAACCAAACTACAAATTGCTTGTAATCGGAAAATAATGATACAAGAAGCTAGTGATCCACTAGGGCGGGCCCTTAGCCACCAGGGACGCACTGCTGCGGTTACTCCAGAATCAAATAACGGAACAACAAGGAAGTTTATATATTAATCATAAAAACAGAGCTACAGTGGTCGCTCTTAAAAGAGAGTCGATGATCAAAGTTCAGATTGCACAGCAAATTCTATAAAAACAACAATAATCTACCCCTTGGGTTAGCAGTGCTGTCCCTTTTTATAGTGGCCAGGCGGAAATACCAAAGATATAGATATTATTAAGGTAGAAATCCCTTAGGATCAAAGGATCTTGAGGGATTTGCCATATCATTATTCTTTATTTATCTCTTCGTCTTCTTGCGCTGATATGGCATTTCTTCTTCCTTTTCTTGGCCCATGTGCTTCGATCTTGATTGCCTCGTCTAGATGCGGTTCCCTGTCAAAGGGACAACAGTTGGTTTTTCCTTGTCTTTTCCTCTGAAATGGCGATCTTCCATTTTCTTCATTTTCTGCATAGAAAAAGGCAATAATTAGTCATTTTACGTTAATCACAAATCTCTTCAACTTTATCATAATCCTTCATCATATGCCCATCTTATAATATAAAGAAGTTATGAATTAAAGGAAAAGATAAATAAATGAGTGGCAATTACATACCTTTTCTAATGCTCAACAATTTTTATTTCCAGATTTCTAACATGCTGTCACACAGGATTGATTTGAATATAATATTTGGCTAGATGGCTTAGTGAATGGTGTGGTGTGTGGCACACCTTTTCCTTGGTAATATGAAGTGTGGTTTCATTTTTGTAGAATGTTTTTTATTTCTGTATGAGTGTTACTTTTTGCAATTAAATTTACCAACATTTGTTCTGTCTTTTATTTTAACTCTTGGTTGAAGTATATTGACAGAGATAGTGCATACTCCTTTGAAATAAATAAACCTTCCATGGGTTGACAATTAATGGTTGTGATTCATGGTTGTAATTCGGCCATATTAATAGTGATGAAATCGACTCAACACTATCCACGTGACCAACGATTCAAAGGTGGAAAGGAACAAAATTGAAGTACACCTAGTAATAAATAAATTCAATGATGTGTTCCCTTAAGAGATACCAAGACTGTTTCCAAGGAGGGAAAATGATTTCTTTATTGAACTACTACCAAGGTCAGCACCAGTATCAAAAAATACATACCAAATGAGTACACTAGAGCTAATAGAGATAAAATTATAGTTAAAATAAATGATAGACAAAGGATACATCAAACTTAGTGTATGACCTTGAGTAGCACCTATATTTTTCATGAATAAGAAGGAAAACACATTGAGGTTGTGTATTGATTACAAAAATCGCAATAAAGCCAGAATTAAGAATACATATCCTTTGCAAAGAATTTATGATTTGTTTGACTAACTTAGGGGAGTTTTGGTCTTCTCAAAGATCAATTTAAGGTTTTAGCACCATTAGGTACACATCAGATATGAAGACATTCATAAAACATCATTTACAACTAGGTATGAAAATTATGAGTTTGTGTTCGTGTTGTTGTACTCACAAATTCCCTAGCAACATTCATGTGTTTAATGAATTACATGCTCATTCCATACTTGGACAAGTTTGTAGAGGTTTTTTTCGATCACATATTGATTTATTCAAAGACCGAGGAAGACCAAGAAAAGGATTTAGTAGTAGTATTGCAATTTCTAAGAGAGCACAAGCTCTATGGAAAACTCAACACATGTGAATTCCTCCAGCCCCAAGTTCAGTGTTTGGTACACACTATCTCAAAGGAAGGAGTAAACGTAGATCCATAAAATATTAAAGCCATTATGGAATGGCCTACTCCTCAAAACATGTCTGAAGTTATATTCTTCGTGGGATTGGCTAGGTATTACAAGATATTCATCCACAAATTCTCAAAAATTGGGCATGCAATCATAGTGTTACAAAGGAAAGGAGTAAAATTTCAGTGGACACCGGAATGTGAATCCACCTTTGAGAAATTTAAATATTTCCTCACACATGCACCGATACTAAGGATAGTAGATCTAAAGAAGGAATTTGTGGTGTGCACAAATTCCAATAATGAAGATATTGACAAAGTCATTATGCAAGAAGGAAAGGTGGTCTATTATGAGTCAAGGAAGCTTTATCTCCTTGGAAGGAAATTTTCATTGATGTCAAACCATGAGGGCTAAGGTTCCTATTTGATAATCCCAAGTTGAATGTCAAGCAAGCTAGTTGGTTAGCATTGATTAGTGAGTTTGATTTTGAAATGAAATGAAATACATCAAGAGCAAGGAAAAAAAGGTAGTTGATGCACTCAGTAGAAGGATACAAGTGGGTCACATAATAGCTATAAGATATTTTGAGGTTGACATTAAAGACAATATCAAAGAGTCCATACAATAAGATGAGTTCTATCAAAAAATAAAATAACACTTGCACCAAGAGCTTGAAGGGGCACTACGAAATAAATACTCCCTTACAGAGGATGGACTATTGAAGTTCAAATGAAGGTGGTATGTACCTTATATGGGTGACTTGAAGAAGCTCATCTCTGATGAGTTTCATAAAATACCATATTTTGGTCATCCAGGTGATCAGAAAATGGTAACAACTATGAAAAATATGTACTATTATCCAAGCATGAGAAAGGATGTGATGGAGTACATTGTCAAGTGCTTGGGGTGCCAATTGGTAAAAGTGGAATGCAGACATCCAAAAGGATTTTTATAGTCAATGCCCCTCTGAATGGAAGTGGGGGGTCATCTCGATGGAATTCATCATGGGTTTTCCAAGGAAAACTAGGTATAATGATGCCATAATGGTTGTAGTAGACAAGCTTAGTAAGGTAGATCATTTCATGGTTGTCAAGTCTACCCACACAAGTAGTAATATTGCTCAAATTTTCATGAAATGATTGTTTCAATTACATGGAGCTCCAAAAAATATTATTTTAGATTGAGATGATAGTTTACTTCAAAGTTCTGGAAAGCACTATTTCTTGATCTTGTAATGGAAATGGAATTTATTACAACATATCATCCTTAAATGGATGGGAAATATTGTAAGGATTAATAGAGTGATGGAAGATATGCTTAGAATGTATGGCATGCATCAACCAAAGAAGTTGGAATAATTTCTACATTTGGTATATTTTTCATATAACAATGGGTACCAAGAGTCATTCAGAATGAGTCCATTTGCGGCTCTATATGGCATAAAGTGCAATACACCTATCATTTGGAATGATCTAGTGAATAGGGTGCATATCAAACCTAATATGCCAAGGGAAATGGAACATGAATTAATTGCTATCAGGGAACAATTGAAGATAGCTCATGATAGGCAAAAGAGCTACATAGATTATCAGAGAATGCATAAGGAGTTCCAAGTGGGACAACATGGTCATGTTCACATCAGAATAAGGAATAGTTCCTTAAGTATTAGGTCTTATGCCAAGTTGGAACCATGGTTTTTCAGGCCATTTAATATTTTAAAAAGAGTGGGGCTAATGTTATATAGACTGGACTTACCTCTCATAGTGAAGGAACATAATGTTTTCCATGTATCCTTTCTTATCATGTACATGATGCTAATCATGTTGTTGATTTCTTTGTGATACAGGTAGAATCCATAATATAATTCCATCTGAAGGTAATGTTCATCCTAGATTAGAGGCATTTCACACTCTAGAATCGAGTAGGTCAAGGTGCAGTGAAAGAAATTTGGAATAGATTATGTCAGATGGGAGATTCCTAATCCAATGAAGGTATATTTACAAATTTTCGTTTGTTGGTTAAGAAAATGTAAATATACATGTAAAGATAAAGAGATATACGTATATAAATCTCATTGTAAATTTTGTGTGTTCCCACATAGAACATTGAAGATGATGTTCCTATAAGGGGGTGCGGTCTGTAATATCCCTTTTGTCACCCTTCACGTAAATATTTTTATGTGAACTAATCATGCAAATTGATGTGAAATATAATTGATGACCGAACTAAGAGAGAGAACACGGATTTAGAGATTTGGGAAGAGAAGTTGTTGGGAATTTCTACGGGAAGTAACCAAGATTTAAATTATTGCAATTAACCCTCATCCAAATCCATGTTTTTTTGTACAAATAATTTACACTAGTGTATAGGTTCCTGAGGAAAATGATTTTTCAGATGTGTGGGATGATGGATGTTATTCAACATGCAACAGGAAGGGAATGGAAAGAGAGGGCACACTCTCATAAGAGGGAGAGGGAATTCAAGCAGTACTTATGGAGACAAGAATAAAGCATGGGCTAGTGAAGAAGCACATGTAGAATACTCATTCTTTATAATATTACAAAAATGAGAGGAACTATGTAGTAATAGTGTGTGTAAGCACTAGATGAGTCTCAACGTATGCTCAAGCTTGGGAGCTAGATGGGAACATTGAAGAAGGGTGACTTTGTGGTGTTGAGAAGGAAGGGTGGTAGTGAACTAGAGATTCCTACATGGTAGGTGGAGACAATAGTTTCTCTGGGGATTTGCTTGGTTTTCATAGGTGGAGAACCTAAGAATGGACTCTTGATTCCTATGGGAGATATTAGGTGAAGACGATATGGGTTATGGATTCCTGTAGTGAAATTGGGTGGAGAAACTGAGTTCGTGATTCTTGTAATTTATTATTGTGTGGATACACTATGTGCATTGGATTCTTATCAAATTGTAGGTGGAGGCACTATGGAATCTAGATTCCCATAAGTGATTGTTTGGGTGGAGGAATTGTGTACTCTATATTCCTATTGGATTGTAGGTGGAGGCATTGTGTGCTCTATATGCCCATGTGTTGTGAATGTCTAGTGTAAAATTCCCTTGAGCACTTTATTCCTCAGGCTCTAAATCTGGCTTGGTGGTGATCATATATAAGAAAGGATCACAATCCAATTGGCATATTCTTTGGAGGAGAGTTGAAGTCCCTCTCTTAGTTTTTAGTCATCCAGTTACTATGATAAGTTGTTTACTTGTAACTTGTGCATTTTTATGCAATATTAATAATGATTGATGTTATTTTGTGGTAATTCTTATAACAAAACTATCAATGAGGAACATGTCTTCTTGTGTGTTGTAATGTGATGGTTTATGAATGGTTATTATGGATGTAAGGGACTTGAAGATCCCAGTGAGGTTGAGATGCCTCTGAGTGGAAAGTATTTATATGTTCATGTTGATTGTGATATGAACATCAGACTATGGTTGTGTGTGTGATTTCCATTACGACATGTGTGAATAACTTGAAAATTTTTAGCATAAACATTTTTAGAGGCATGTGAATAATACCGTGGATATATTATTAGTGAATCCCATGGAGTTATTATTGGGATGGGGTCCTTGGGGTTAATGTTGTTGAGTTTTGAGTCATTTTTGTAATACCTTTTTGTAGCGAAGGTAAAGTCTTTGCAAAATGTGGAAAGCAGAGCGCGAAGCTAAGTAGAGTTGAAGGGGA
Organism: Pinus taeda; assembly: GCA_000404065.3. Classification (NCBI taxonomy): domain Eukaryota; kingdom Viridiplantae; phylum Streptophyta; class Pinopsida; order Pinales; family Pinaceae; genus Pinus; species Pinus taeda. The sequence goes on from APFE030515431.1 coordinate 28,895, forward strand.
ATTAGTCCCTTAGTTGGGTAGGTCATAGAGTTGTTTTAAGACCCACCCATAGTCCGTGGACCATGGTATTGTAAAGAAAATTATATAAATAGATAAGTGATAGAGAGTCTTAGAGAGAAATGGAAGGGAATAACGATTATAAGGGAAAGGTGTTAAGGAAGGAAAAGTATGTTTCCTGTAATTAGGAAAAAGGGGAAGGCTCATGCAGTTGAGTGTGTGGAGACCTTAGTAAGTCTGAAGCTAAGTGTGTGGGCCCCCGCAGCTGGTTGTTCAGGGATAAGAAGTCTGTAATTGAATGCTTATTCATAATAAAGACTATTTGGGAAGCAATTTTGATGCATATGTGCCTTGTTATTTACTTTGTTCAAGTTTATGTATCTTCACTCTGTGATCTATTTTATGTGAATTAATATTTATTTACTACACAAAAAAGGTAGATATGTAATATTTATGCATAATAAGTATAATTAAATACCTTCGTGAAGATCTAATAGTAAATTAGATAGATTTGTAGTACTTGTTTGTTTAGAAAGAATAAGTTTACACAAAGATAGATCTAAGCTATAAGAACCTTGGGAGACCATCACATAGGCCACTGGATGTAGAAACCTGGTTCTAGCATCCTCCAATAATACTTTGGGTGAGAATGTTGCCTAATATACACATTTTGTTGCTGAAAGGCCCATCAATTAGGGTTTTGTTGGTTGACGCAGTTAAAGATGAACCTAGGTCAGGTCCTCTTAAGCCAAAAAATGGTTTTGTTGTTGGGGCTGGGATTTATCTGAGGAATGTGTGATATTGAATAAGTGGTTCCTTACTAAGAAATAAATTGAGAAGTGGCTCAATCAAAAGGAACACACATTCGTAGCTCAAGAGAACAAAAATCTGCAATTATCCAAGGAACAATGGTTGAATAGATACATATAGTCAAACAAAATTGAAAACATTTTTTGTTTCTTCCCCTGCAAATTGCACGAGTGGATGTCTAGATTAGTGGATAGTCAAGGTACATGGGGACTTAATGGCCCCATTGTGTGGAATCTGGAGTCGTTGAGGTTCTTAGAAGCTTCAGAAAATAACATCGCGCAGGATTTTCATCACTAAATTGATCATATCATAGGAGGATTCGTCACTGAGTTTGTGACTGATACATCAATTAGCTATAGTGAAGCAGTGTGAAGGCTCTTCAAGGGACCGTGAGGTAAGCATTTAAAATCTTAGAAAACTTGTATTAAGATGTTGTTGTGTGAAAAAGGGTTATGCCATTACCTTGATGTTTAGGACTACACAAAGCAGAAAATTATTCAAAAGGAATGGAGAATTGGGCTTTGAATATAGTCCACTATTGGGATCCTCTTCAAGCGACAACGAAGGAACTATTATGAATACACCACGAAGTGCATTGCAGTTGGTAAGTCAGGGTACCTAGTGCATACCTCATCCATCCACTCCACCTCTACATCCACCTCTACCACATACACCTACACCTTCACCTCCACCACATTCAGCTCCATCATTCAACTTGGCAAACATAATGAAGATGTTGATCTTAAAAGGGGTAGGGAGCGAAGACCCTAAGAAATTTTGGTTTGTTGCAAATGTTGTGTGGACAACGCAACAAATCACTGATGATAACCTAAAGAAGGCACCATTGGTCACAGTGCTGCAATATAGGGCGTTGACTTGGTATATCAAGTATTGTCAAGACAGACCTGGTGTGACCTTAGCAGAGATAGCAAGCATTGAACAGTGAGTTTAAAAATCATAAGTCTCAAGTGCAGTCTATTATAGAGTTTAAGGAAATACAACAAATGGTAAATGAATCCTTGTGGGATTTTGATCAGAGGCTAAAATTCCTAATCTGACAGGATAATATGAACATCACGGACGAAAAACACAAAGATTGGTACATTTCTTCGTTTTTGCCTCACCTAAGATTACCATTATCATAGCAGAAGATAGAAATGCGAGCAAAATATGTGGAGATTGTCATGAGGTTGGAAGCCTTACTAGTAAAATATATGAACATAAGAGTACAACAGATTCACTCGCAGATGGAAATTCTGCACCTAGAATTGCAGAGCTTGAAGAAGGGAAAGGAAGCCCAACCTAAAGTTCACGCAGAAGTTTGGTGCTTAAAATGCAAGGGCCACGGTCATTATAATGACCATTGTCTAGTTTATAAGAATTATCTTTTTGGGGGGCGGGGGGGGGGGTGTGGTGGCCCCCTAAAGCAAGAAAAGACCATTGGGTCGAGCACAAGAGCAGCGTCGTGGTGCGTTATTTGCCAGGTTACAGGACAACATGTGACATACAATTGTCATCTACTACATAAGTTTGTACAGATCCCTCAATAGTTGTTTTGTAATTTATTCAAATGTGTAGGTCATGATGAGTGCCATTGTCAAAGTTATGAATTAATGATGGATAGAACCCCTACCTATCAAATGCAGGCAGAAACTCAGCCTCAGGATCAGAGCACGGGTGTAGCGTGTCGAGGATTTCAAGGTCATGGAAGAGGAAGAGGAGGAGTAGCTAGTAGATGTCATGAACATGTTATTTGTTATAATTGTAGCAAAGCTAGACATTTTGTGCGTGACTATATAAACCCAACACATCCATCTTGTCAATATTGCAGGAAATTCGACCATGTGATAGAATATTTCCCGATACTTATAGCAAAGATGTAAGAAAAGAAGACACAAACCTAGTAGCCTACATAGAATATATAGATGATGAGGGTAGAGCCTCGCAAAGAGGATCATAACATCAATATCATAATGTGTAGTGGTATAGCCACAGGTGAAGATAAGAGAAAGAAGCCAGAAATGGAGGGATGGGTGTGCAAGGCTGCTCAAAAGGAAGTTGGGTTTGACCTCAACTGAGCTAAAGAAATTTTTGCAAAAGCTAATAAGAACTTCCTTGAGGCTTCGTTGAGGAGTCAGGAAAAACTAGTTGGAAATAGTGAAGTGCAAGATGTGGATCCTTTGTTGTTAGCTAATTTTTTGAAAACATGTATGAATTTGCTGAGAGATCAAAAGGGAGTAGAAGGGTTGCAGGAATTGATAGGCAATTGTACGGGTAAGATTAAGATTCCTTCATAATAACACACTTGTAGGAAACCAGGTAAGCATAAGAAGTGGACATGGCATGAGATGAGGCTGACCGTGCATATAAGAGAGTATGAAATGGACCAATTCATCTTGCATTTGGGTTTTTATGCGAATGTGCTGCCTAAGAAGGCATGGGAAAGGATGGGGAGTCCTATGCTACAATGGTCTCCTGTAGATCTACACATGGCTAATAAGCATAAGATCATTCCTATGGGGCACCTATATGGGGTAACTGTGGACATTAAAGGAGCGAACGCATTGGTTGACTTTGAGGTAATTGAAATAGTGGATGATAGAAATCCTTACCTTGTGCTACTAGGAATTGATTGGGCCTTTGATATGGGTAGGGTGATCAATCTAAAGAAGCAAAGGATGAATTTTGAAAAGAATTTTTTCAGGGTTATAGTGCCACTAGACACTGTTAAGGGAGCGCACTATACTGAACCAGTCCACGATTATGTTGAAGATGATGATGATTTGAATCAAATATACAAGGTTACTATGTGTGATAAATATTGGATCAATCCCAATACAGATGGGTGGATCACATGGGATAGAGACATCTCATGTACCTCAGATTTAGATGAAGAGCTTGAACATTGGCAGAACAAGTTGCATGGAGTATCCACGCTATAGTGAAATATGATGACAAAATCGATGTGTTGTGTATCAATAGAGGTAATAAAGCTTCCCCGTTATGATGGTCTGACTGATGTTGATCTATTTTTGGATGACTTTGAAAGGGAATTTCCCGAAGAATATCGATTCTAGGTACTTGAATTGGCAATGTGCGCTACGCCTGCCCGATGGTGGGGTACACATAAGGAAAGCTTTGTTGAATGGAAGGAATACAAACAAATGATGAAGCTGAGGTTTGGATATGCTAATACCCAGATGAGTAAGAAATATAGTGGAAAGGACGACCTCTGTAAGTATTTAGCATGGTGGATGAAATCTTGGGGAGAAGATCCACATTAATAATGGGTGCATATCTTTTGTCACACCTTAGATACTAATCCAATGAATTGGTATTTGGAAACATAGCTATACCATGGGACAGCTGATGGGACATATTAAGGGAGAGCTTCTTATAAATTTTATCTTTCAGGATGGATTTGAATTCATTGATGAAGAGCTACAAGACATTAAGGCCTCTATCTTTAGAACTCGTGAAGAACTGGTGGAATGGGTACAATGAGACTGGAGTACACAGTTGTGCCACGTGCTAGAATGCTACAATGTGACTAATGAAGAGGAAGAAGATGATCCAAGAAAAATCAACATTCCAGAGACTGAGGGATAGCATGAAATTAAAGGCCCTAAAGCAGAGAACCCTGATATATCAGAACCTTTAAAGACCAAGCAAGTAAATATTGGGTTTGAGGCACAACCTAAGTTTGCGAAGATAGGTGATTACTGGGATGAAGATATAATTGATAAGGTTGCAGAGCTTTTGCATGAGTACCAAGACTTGTTTCATACTAAGTTCTTAGACCTAAAATGAATAGTAGGGGATCTGGGAGTAATAAAGATCACTTTAAAGACTTATGTGAAGCCCGTGAAACAGACACCCTATCGATTGAATCCTAAGTATACAGAAAATGTGTGCAAAGTGCTTTTGGTACAGGTAAATTCCCAGTGTGGACAAAAATGATTCCTCTAGCTCAAGAGAGCAGGTCTAGCTACAAACAAACAATCTATGGAAAATATACTTAATATAGAATCAATTAAGAGGGTCTATGATGAGCCTCATCATTGGGTAATTATATGGGCCTTAATTCACCTCCTAGCTTAGTCAAACCAACTATTCTCACAACTTATTGCATACTTTTGATTATATTTTGTTTATGAGATGAGTTAGGTTTGGATATTTTTCTTTGTGGTCTAATGTGCATTTAATGTGGGATTAAAGGATAAAAGCAAGGAGTTTTGGCAAAGACCTTTGTCAAAACTTGAATGGGAAAAGGGAGAGTAATTATAGGAGGTAAATCCTCTTCATTTACTACCCCTCAATTTGAATATTCCTCCATCAGCTCGGAGTGCAAACATCCAAATCATGAGGACTAGAAGGCAGCTGAGCAAGTGAAGGCAAAGCACCAATTTTTCTCAAGTTTGGGAGCCAATGTATAAGTATAGAGGTTTAGGACCTTAGTAGGATTCATATTTTTTATTGTAAAACTCTACTCTATTTTCGAGTTGCAAGACTTGTGACTGTTTTTTATGTAATCCATGGTTTTGATAATAAAAATGAGTTTTGTTTTGATCCAGCACTGAGCTAACTCAGAGGGTTGAAGCTATTGGGCTAGGGTCCAACCCTAGTAGCCAAGGCGCCTCTTTATTGTACATTTATGCTAGCATAGATTCATGGTTTAATTGTCCATTTGCTTAAGTAGTTGCATTTCCATTTCAACAGTGTAGAGTAGATTGGTTGTATTTTAGTTTGCTTCCATTTGTGCCTTCTTTCAATTAGTAGGTTAGAAAGGAGAAAACAATCACTGTAAGGTTGTCAGCAGGTGTCTCAGGATCACCTTCCTTCCTATGGGACCATGACTTGAGGAAGAGGCCCTTCAACAACCCCAAAAACACAGATTTCTAGTTCCTACATGTGCTTTGGAGTTTGTTGTCTTGATTTGGTACTTGGTTCATTTCATTGCCATCTTTTTCCATTATTTTATTTCTGAAATAAGATCTCACTCATGTTCTCATTTCCTTCAGCACTTTCTTCATGCATAATATGGGAAATTGATTCATGCCTTTCTAGTTTATGAGAATGTATCTTGCTACATATTTCTTGGAAGAAACACAATTTTTAAGCATTGTAGGTACTTCAGGAGGAGGTCTAGACCTCATCACTAGCATCAATATTCCCCCTCATCCAGATCAACCATCTCTTGTTCCACCATCACCCTCACTAGTTTTTTTGTCCTTTTTTATTGAAATTCCCCTAGACACACTGAGTGAATATAGCCATCTCTTCTTTTGGATATTGACTTCTAAGTGTTCTTGGACCTTCTAAAACCCTATCCCACTCATGACACACCTTTGCAAAGCTTCCCAACACCTCAAAATTAGCTCTCAGCTACATCCTATAGGCTTCCTCTAATTCCTACAGGATCATCCTGTAGGTTTTCTTGAAACGACCTGTTTTGAGGCCGAATTGATAGGAACCTCTAGGAAGTCACAAAAAGCCTCCTAGGACCCTCCCACACCATCCAAACACTCAATATACCTTCTAGCCATACTCAACCACCTTCCATCCACCTGTCACATCCATAAGTACAATTAAATTGCATGCTTGATTTTATCAAAGAAAACCAAAAAAGTGAAAATAGATTTAGTTTAGTTTTCTTGCTTACACATTGGGATGGTTTGATGCCCTTTACTTTTGTAACTTAGATAGCAGCATTAGGTTAGTGTTGATTCAACAATTTTTCTTAGCATAGTTGTTTAAATGGTTAATTAGGATATGGTGTGATTTAGCATTATATGTCATTTTCTTCATTACTGTAGTAGAGTACTCTCTTAGAGTAGATTTGCTCTTCTTCCATCAAAGGATTAAGCTTCTTCCGAATCTATAGAAGTCTAGCTTGGAACCCCTGGGGTCTCTTTCCAGATGAACATTGACAACAGGTAGGACCTTCACTTTTACTTGTGAATATAACACTGTCACCTCCAAGTTCTTACGAACCCTGGGTTGATAAGTAAAGCTGGTAGCCCAGGAGTTGCACCATCCTTGCTACAATACTAGTGCTCATCACTTTTTGGTGCCATTTCCAGGGGGTTTCTAAGTAGAATGTGATTACTGCTTTATTTTCTTCTATTTCTAGTCTCCAATTTTCTACCATTAGTTTATTTCTGCAAAAGTAATATAGTAGCTTCCTTTCTTTCAGTTGTCATTATCTACTTTCCTTTCTATTCTACAAGTAGAATTTCAATTCAGCAAGTAGTTTTTTTTTCTGTTAGTAGTTTTCATTCAATCAACAATTTCATTGCTGTAAAGTAATTTCCATCTTAAAAAAATCTTATAAAAGCCAACCCAAAATAATTTCCTTTCGTGCGTCGTAGGAATAGGGACAATTTAGGGAAATTCTTGCCAAATGCCCCCACTGCATCGAGCAGCCAACCTTCTCTCTTATTTGGTCGCTATGAGCTAGAGGAACATTTAGGTGAGCAACCTAACATATTTGAAGAACCTACAGGGGAAGAAGAAGAAGAGGAATCTATTCCTACTAAACCAACGGCTGAAAACTGAAATGACAAAGGGAATAGAGAGAGAGAGTTGAGGGTGCCTTCCGCATCAGGGAAACCAATGGGGACACCAAGATGAAGAATATAATCCCCTCTTCCCTACCTCATTTCCATGGCTTGACCACAGAGGACCCTGACACTTTCCTATTTGAGTTTGCTATTATACATCAAACCTATGACTATATAGATGATGAGAAAAAATTAAAATTGTTTCCATCTACCCTCGAGGATGCAACATTACACTAGTTCATGTGTTTACCTGGAGATAACATCACAAATTGGGCTTAGATGCAGTAGGATTTTAACAAAAAATATGAGGACTATTGTAGGTCAAAGGATACTAAAGAAGAAATTTTCAAGATGACCATGGGCCAAGATGAATCCTTAGAAGACTAGGAAGAAATATTCCAGCTTAGTTACAAAAGGGCTAGGTGCACACTTGACCCTGAGTCACTAAAGATGGTCCTGCTCAGAGGAGTAAGGGAAGATCTTCTGGATACTTTACATTTGTTAGCATGAGGAGATATGTACCAATTACCCTATGAGGATATCAAGATTGTCTTTAGAAAACATTCTAAGGCAGCCAGGAAAAAGGCTAGGAGTAGTCAACCTATGGCCAGTACATCATCTTCCAACTCGTCCATCAAGGGTGAAATTAGAAATATGCTGGAAGACTTCAAAAGTGAGATGTTGCAAACCCTTGCTTTGCAATTGGGAACCATGAATATCGAAAGGAAGAAAGAGGAAGCAGAGAGATCCTTGGCCATATTTTGTCCTAGATGCATTAGGAGGCATCCTAGGAACGAATGTCCATTGAACTGTATTGAAATTTTCTCGGTCTGTGAAGAAAACCACTCCACAGACAAGTGCCCTTCTTTACCTAGACTCAAAGTTGTATATCAAGGAGCTGAAGGGGTCAATGAGCAGCTTAGCTACATCAACCAAAGGAGACCTCCTGGGCCTAGACCATACCAACAGGGTATGCAAGGGTCACCCCATGCATATTACAACCCCAACCAAACCACAACTATACCTTCTTGGGGACCCCCTGCGCATCCTTCCTGTTCTACACTCCCTCCTTGGTCCTATGCATCTCAGTATCATTCTCAGCCAACGAGCCATTTCAACCTTATGCCCTACCACAACCTCAATGGAGTCTGCCACTGTTGGGCGGTATAAATGCTAGGTTTTATATGAACAACTCAATGTCGGAATGACCCAAGCTACAACGTATGCATGGCTCTTCACTCACGTCTTACCATCACTTCTACCCTCAAGCTGCCCTGCAAATAAGATGACACTAGCATTTATACCGACATTTAATTTGTCAACCCGGGGTCATAAGACTTAGAGGCAGAGCACAGGTAATGGCAAAATACGACCTCAGATATTTGTGAAATTGAAACCCTAGAACCTACAAGAAATCAAAAGGCATCAATCAGGTAAAGAAACAACACTCTTCAAGGCAAAATAAACACACTGGGAGTCTATTTCTGGCTCCTGCTAGGTTAGGTTGACTCCTACAATAAGTCTTCCTCAATTGTCTAAGGGACAAAGGAATGTAGGTTCTGCTCACACTCACAACCTGTTGAGGAAAATAAATAAATGCAAGACAAGCCCAATGAAAAGCATCTTAAAATCTACTGCTAAACTACAAATATGAGAGAGCATGAACTAAGCTAGAAATCATAAGATCTATTGTTATACTACAAATATGAATTGAGCTAGAAATAATAAGCAACTGAATCTTACAAAAATAGTTAAATGTTTTTAAAGGAATCAAGATGATGATGTTCTGCTTCAACACAAAGTGTATAACAGAAATACGAGATCCATTTGTTGCTTATAGGCTCACATAAATACTATGATATATGCAGCATTCATTATGATGAGAGGAATATTAATCACGATTATTGATCTTCACTGATCCTAGCATTATTTCGTTGAGATAATAATGAATGATAAGGAATCAACTCCATGAACACTCTAATTTCCCTTTTAGAATCTTAGAGTAATTTTCATTATGCAGCAGTTGAGATCAAGGTAAATATAATGTTTTAATTCTGCAAACCAATTGAGATGCAAATGAAAGTATATACTCTGCCTCACTCCTTTTAATATAACATCATTAGTCAAATTTAAATAACATTCAAAATTATGGAAAGGATTTAATAATATACTTGGATTGTAGTCTAGATGAGAAGCATGTTGTCATACTACGCAAAACAAACTGTCACATAATCAAATGGTAATCTATGCCAACACACACTATATCAAATCAAACTATACCAATCTAAGCCAAGGAATCATAAAATAAGAAAACAAACTGATATTAAACCATGTGAGGAAATTTGGAATAAGAATTGAATCTGAGTGGAAGGATTAATATATAAAACTATTAATTCTAAAATCAATATTACATATCTAGACTCCAGTGGTCCCCTCAGTCATTCCACTGAGCGCATAGTAAAACTTAATCTTCTACATTATAAAAATACCCTGCCTCTAACAAACACAATACATATAAGTCCTGGCGTCCCCCTGTGCTATCGATTTAGATGTGCCCCCCCATGCGTGTGTATGATACAGAGCATGGCTTCACGTTTTATAACCATGCTGGCACACCAGCAATCTGAATTTTATGGTGGTCTAATACACAAATTAGAGTTCAAAATCATTTCAACTAAAAACAAGAGATACGATAATTGGATAGCTACAAGCAATCTGCAGTTCCCCTAGAAAGGAAAAAAACTAGTATTGTAAATATTGTCGGAACGTTGTTCAATGCACTCTGACCAAATGTTTGACTCTAACTCCACATGCTATTTGGAAGGCCTAGAATCCATCGAAGGAACACATCAGCATATTGATTGCCTGCCCTCCAAAACCCTTATGACCATTTTCTTTCATGATAGTCCGATGTATGAAAATCGTGGAAGTGAGAACAGGATTTCCATTGTTGGTGCAGGAACTGGGCTAGTGGAACAGGAAGTGGACTAATGGAACTAGATCTATACATCTGCCATCTAGGAGACTTGATATTAGTTGTGCTTTGACATGACAATACCTTCATATTATTACATAAAGAAGAATTCAAGAGTTCATAGCTTGTTACCTCTAGGTGACTATATATTAGCATAAAAAGGATGGTAATGGCTATAAACACCTGGTGCAAACACAAGTCGTTTAAAAAAAGCATAAAATGTCAAGAAAAAATAGAGGCTCAACAACCACTCCAGGGGTGGAGGCCCCAATACAACAATGCTCTAGCTCTATTGCCTCCACCACCTACCTAACCACAACTCCAACACTCTACTCCACCCAAGCAATCCCAGATGCCTACCCAGCCAAATATGAACCCAAACAATAGGCAGGCTCAACAAGTATACAGTGGAGAGACATCATACCCAGATCATGTTGTAGAAATCTAGGAGATCAACCTAAGATTTGGGAGAATTCTCCCGGATAACCAACCTCCCTCTCCACATAGGGAGGTTGAGGAAGAAAGAGATGAAATCAACCTTAAATTAAATACACCCTTTCTTGAGAGATTAGCCCAACCACTCCAGCCAACCACAGAAGAAACTAAACTTTTGGGAGAATTGAAAAATCTATGTGTAAAGATCCCCCTTCTCCAGGAAATAAAATATGTCCCCATTTACAATAAGTTGATTAAGGAGAAGTGCTTCAAGCATTCATGAAGAAGAAAAAGGGACACCCCTACCATTAATGTCATTGGGCAGCAATCTGACTTAATGCTGGGGTAATTAATATGTTTGAAATATTTGGACCCTGGAAGCCTTGTAGTAGATGTGCACATCAGTGGCACCATTGCCCCACACACTCTAATTAATCTTGGGGCTACCATTAATGTGATGACCAAGGAAACAATGCTCAAGCTCAATCTCCAATGGTCATTGAGGAAGACCACAATAGTTCTGCAACTTGCAGACTGTTCTACAGTCACCCCTGAGGGAATTGTGGAGGATGTAATGGTCTCCATTGACTCCTGGGAGTACCTTGCAGATTTTCTAGTTCTCCAGCCTAAGGCTAGGCTTACTGGTTACCCTCTCATCCTTGGGAGGCCATGGTTCACCATAGCTGATGCTTACATTAGTTGCAGAGCTAGGAATATGACCATCAAGAATGGGCATATGTCCAAACAGTTAGTCCTATACCCTCCTGCTCAACCTTCTCTAGAGCATGATTTACCTTTATGGTGGGAGGAAGAGGAAGAAGATGAGGTTTATTTCGCCCAACTTTATGCTTTGGAAGCAACCATAGGAGGAGGACAACAAGATGAGGATGACTTAATTGAACACCTACTCCAAATTCCAACTCCTGGTTCATTATCATTAGAAGAAGAAGTAAGGGAAACCCAAAAAAATCATGAAATTAAATTATGCTTGGCCTATTCCAACCCACTCCGTGTCAAAACCATAGAATTTGACCCAGATAAAACCTTGAAAATTAATCCATCTCTTTCTGCTCTCGAAGAGGAAAAACTATGCAACATGTTGATAGAAAACCTAGAAGCCTTCGCTTGGAGTTACAAGGAAATGAAGGGATTACACCCCTCAGTGTGTACTCACCACATATACATCAAAGAAGGTTGCAAGATGGTCCAATAACCACAAAGGAGGATGAATCCAACTCTTAAATATATAGTCAAAGAAGAACTGCAAAAACTTCTAGATGCATGATTCATTTATCCTATCTCCGACGGTGAGTGGGTCTCTCCATTAGTGCTAGCTCCCAAGAAAAATGGTAAGTGGAGAATTTGTGTCGATTATAGGGAGTTGAACAAAGACACAAAGAAGGATCATTTTCCCCTACGCTTCATTGACCAAGTGTTGGACGGCCTGGCAAGGAAGAAGTTTTTTTCTTTCCTAGATGGATTCAGTGGGTACAACCAAATCCAAATCTGCCCAGAAGACCAGGATAAGACCACATTCACCTGTCCTTGGGGTACTTTTTCCTATAGGGTCCTTCATTTTGGTCTATGCAATGCTCCTGCCACTTTCCAGAGAGCAGTCTTAAGTATTTTTGTTGAATTAGTACATGATGCGATGGAAATTTATATGGATGATTTTACACCTTGTGGCTATGATTTTCAAGAAGCCCTGACAAAACTAGGCAAAGTATTGCACAAATGCATTGAAATGAACCTATCTATCAGTCTGGAAAAATGTGAATTATTAATGACCAAAGGGACTGTGCTAGGTCATTCAATATCTCAGCAAGGACTGTAGGTGGACCTGAACAAAATAGAAATCATCCAAAGGGTCCCACCTCTGCAAAAGTAGAGAGATGTTAGGAGTTTCTTAGGGTTAGTTGTATACTACCAAAGGTTCATAAAAGACTTTAGCAAGTTAGCATCTCATTTATTTGGGTTGTTGGCCAAATATTCTTAGTTTATATGGTCAAAAAGCTCTGAGGAGGCCTTAGAAATTTTAAAGGGTAAGTTAACCACAACACCAATTCTCCGAGGCCCAAACTGGGCCCTCCCCTTTCATATTTGTGTTGATGCCTCACAGAAAGCCATAGGAGTAGCCTTAGGTCAGGTAGAGGAGAAATTGCCTATGCCATCTATTTTATTAGTAAGAACCTATCAAAGGGTGAGCTAAATTATACTGTGATCGAAAAGGAACTCCTGGATGTTGTGCATTCATAAACATATTTAGGAATTACATTATAGGCTATCAAACATTTGTGCATATTGACCATGCTGCACTAAAATATTTAATGAACAAACCAAATGTGAATGCTAGAATTATAAGATGGTTGCTTTTATTACAACAGTTTCATCTAACCATTATTGATAATCCTGGTAAGGAAAATGTTGTTGCAGACTTTCTATCTTGGATGAATCTGCCTACAGGTGAAGAAGGAATGGTGGATGACTAGTTACCAGATGAGCACTTGTTTTCTATTTCATTTCTCTCTCCATGGTTTGCTGATATATCAAACTATTTGGTATCAACACAGTTCCCACCAAACTTTCCCTCCAAAGAAAAGAGAAAGATATTCAGGAAGAGCGCCCCCTTCACTTAGATTGGGGGAAATCTTTTCAAACTTTGCCCAAATCAAATCTTGAGAAGGTGTGTAAGGGAAGAGGAAGTTTTTGATATCCTTTTGACCTGTCATGATGGGCCTTGTGGAGGTCACTTTGTAGCAAAGAGGAAAACATTCGAAGTGTCACAAGCAGGCTATTATTGGCCCACTCTTCATTAGGATGTGAAAAAGTACATTAGGCAGTGTGATTGGTGCCAGAGGATGGGAAATCCTACTCCAAGAGATGAAATGCCCCTATAGCCTCAAGTGACTTTTGAGGCATTTAACAAGTGGGGCATGGACTTCATTGGGCCTATCAACCCTCCTTCAAAGCAAAAAAAATACATTATTGTGTGCACTGATTATTTGACTAAGTGGGTTGAAACCAAGGCAATTAAAGCAACAACAAAAGAGAAGGTGGCTGAGTTCCTAAGGGAGAATGTATTCTACAAATTTGGGTACCCTAGAGAGCTAGTCACAGACCAAGGTAGCTAGTTTTTACCTCCAACATGATTGAAGAACTGCTCAACCATCACAAAATAAAGCATATGGCATCCACTCCCTATCATCCACAAGATAAAGTGGAGGTGACCAACAAGGCATTGGAAAGCATCTTAACCAAGTTAGTGAGAAACAATAGAAAGGATTGGGCAGAGAGACTAGTTAAGGTCACCTGGGCCTATAATACAACATGGAATACCACCATTGGATTTACACCCTATGAGATGGTCTATAGGAAAAAGGATTTTCTATCCATTGATTTTGAATATAACACATTAAGGATGGCAACCCAACTTGATTTGGATCTTAGTCATGCATAGAAAGAAAGATTGTTCCACTTGAATGGCTTGGATGAACTCATAATGCAGGCCCTCCTACATATAGAGATAGTTCAACTTCAGAGGAAGATCTGGCATGATAAAAATATTAAGGAGAAGTAATTTCAAGAGGGTGATTGGACATTTTTATATGATTCTAGGTATAAAGACTTCAAGGGCAAGCTAAGGACAAGATGTCTCAGACCTTATGTGGTGGAGAGATGCCATGATAGTGGTTTAGTGAAAATCAGAACTATAGATGAAGAAGCCATTCCATTGCTTGTTAATGGACACCGATTGAAAATGTACAAGAAGCCTTTACCAAAGAAAGAGTTCATTGATAATATCAATAAAACAGTGATGATGGTGGAGCAAGTTATAGCTCTTCCCTCATCATGTCACTAAGAAAAAAGAAAAAAGAATAAGGACTCAGGTGAAAACCTCCATGAGGTGCGTGAGTCCCATATTTGGTTGAAAACTTTGTGAGGTAGCCCAAGGATGAGAAAAAATAGAAAGAATAATAAGAAGATCCCTGGGTGAAAATTTTTTTGGGGCGGCCAGGGAAAACATCTAGGGTGAAAACATCTCTGAGGCAGCCTAGGTGTTTTTCGAAAAGAAAAAGAAAAAAAGAGAGAAAAAGATATAATTGTTATTTGCAGGTGGGCGAGAAAGACAGTCAAGGAGAAAAAAGAGGATCCCAAGGTAACCCTGCCTCACACCTATCCATATCCTCCACTCCTTACCATGCATCCCTCCATCATCTCTATCATTTTCCACTTCACTGCTTGAATTTATGTGTAGACTATTTTTTCTACAGGATCCCCTGTATTCCTACAGGATCCCCTAAAAACCTACAGGACGATCCTGTAGGAATTACAGTGGCCCGAAAAACCTATAGGAAGCAATCCAAGGGAACATGGTAGGTTTGGTAGGTCCATAAAATTCATCCTAGACATGATCTAGCACCTCACCTCATCCATTATCATCATCCCTACAATCACCATCCAAAACAAAAAGTGTTCAGTTTCTACCAGTTATGAAAAAAAGAAAAAAAAAAGGAAAAACAGAGGAGAGTAAGAGCAGAGAAGCAGCTATAGGACATCCTGTAGGAAATCCTGTAGCAGCCTATCCCACAACATGTCAATCATCAGCTACAGGTCTTCACTAGGATGATCCAGGAGCTCCACAACAGTAGTAGCATCAGATCTTTAGTCATAGACACCTGCAAAAGCCAAGAAACCATCAATAGACAGTAAGAGGAGAAAGAAGAATGACCATGCAGAAAATAATCAACACAACACCTTTGATCTTCGACAACTCTAGCATGGAATTGAGACCACAGGTAAGCATCCCGCTCACTCACTCATATACATCATTTGAGCAAAAATTGTAAGGGTTACGAAATAGTTGGTTTTGAAGTGAAAAGGTGGCTAGTTAACTTGGCCACCTTCGTTTAGTCATCACATGCAAAATCGGATGTCCTCTCACACGTGGATGCAGTCAACTCAAAGACAGAGGAGTAGGAAAAGAGGTGGTTAACTATAGATCTATGACGTGGGAGTTGATTACAAGGAGAGGAAACGATAAGGTTGTAGTGGGGACCAACGGTCCAAAAATGGAAACCTACCTCTGCTGCCAACACACCACCTCACCTTGAAACACCATAAAGGGCCATAAAACATCATTTTCTTGCATTCATATATTCCACCTCCTCAAAACTCCCCCACTCAAGTCACTCTCATAACTCTGGCCACCCACCGGAAGTAAGGATCCATCATTTTCCAAGAGAATTCCTACAAGGATAGTCTATAGGATACAATCTACAAAAGCAGTCTACGGGATACACAGAGGCAGTCTATAGGATAGGCATAGAAGATCTCAAGAGGGGATATCACGGCAATTGTGCACTGTCACTATTCTAAGGAGGTAGGATCTAAAAATCCATCCCCATTTGCAAGAAATTGAACTAGAAATTCTCTAAAATCTAGTGGAGTTAGTAACTGTGGGAGGTGAATTACATACACAGTAAACTTTGTTCCCTCCTGAATTTAAAAATTTTGTGTCAAACCTCTCATTTTCTTCTCAAACCTCACAAGAAAGATTACAAGAGGATTTAATAGGAGAGAACCCACAAACACTATGAGGATACAACAACACCCCCAAGTGCTTGAAATCTTTACAAAACACAACTAGATGGCGTTTTTCGAAAAATTCACAGGGTATGATGATGAGGTGGCTCAAGAATTTGCTCATTCCCTCACCCCACACAATAGAATCCATGCCACTGTTATATTTAGAGGGCTCACTAGAGATCTCACCCCAGAGCTCATCAGTAGGGTCTCAACACTTCCCCTAGGAATTCCATGGAGAAAAGAAGACAAAGCAAACAGTTAGGTGGAAAAAAGGAAATTATTTTAGAAGGTGAAGAACCCACATAGGATAAAAATGGAGTAAGGAGGGATAGTCTGCTATATCCATGGAGTGAGGTATGCTACCAACTCATCAAATATATCTTGTGTGAGGGTAGATACAATGTTGTTTATGGCTACCACTTTAGGATCGTTGAATAATTAAGATTTGGGGTAGAGACACTAGTTCACCAAAGATTCAGCATACCCTATTTCTTGATGCAATCACTCATAGACTCCAGCAAAAAAGTAAAGGAAGGGTATTCTCAACAATTGTCTCACCATGGGTTGATCAAGATCCTCATTGAGGATTCCCTCCAAAACCTCAAGATCCCTATAACATGGTCAATCTTTAGAGACTTTCCAGTAGAGGATGACATCAAAACCCTCACTTATGATGTTAGTCCTTCTGTCAGTGAGGAGGAGACAAAACAAGAAGAAGAAGATACAGAGCTAGATGGGGATGAGATGGATGAAGAAGATAGTAATACAGAGGAACATGATGAAGCTGAAGAAGAAGAGGGAGAAGAGAAGGATGATGATGCTAAAACAGAGGAGGAAACTAAGGAAGAAACAGATGGAGATGAGAAAAATAGAGAGAAAGAAGGCATTGAAATAGAAGGAGGAGAACACAAGGAGGAGTCACCTAGGGTGTCTCCAGAGGCCCTTGAGAAGGAGGTAGAAACTTCCCTCACTTCTCTCAGCACCCCAGTCAAGAAACAAGGGAAACGAAGGAGGAAAACCCCTTTATATTTCATAACAATAAAGAGCATAAGAATCAAACAAGGGAAGCCACAAATATCAACAAAAATCCCTATTGAGATTGAAGATTCCCCTACACCAAGAGATAAAATTCCTTCCCCTAAGTCACCAATCACCTATGTAAGGAGGTTGAGTACTAGATCAACTTCCTTAAAGTGTAAGGCCATCCTACAGGATCCACAACAAAACCTATAGGAAGCAAAAAAAGTCCTACAACATACTCTGCAAAAACTACAGGAAGCATAGAAATTGGAAAGCAAGGTAGGGGATCAACAAGAAACAAAAGATGAAGACCCTGAAACAAAGGAACCAAGTCTCGGGCCTAACCTATACTCCTACTACCAGTTTATTGACGGAGGTAGGGTGATACCTCAAAAATTTGCCATCCCATTGTTTTTCTACCTTGAGAAGGAGAGGGCAAGAACCCATCGATGGATGCAAATCGCTAAGTAAAAAGGGGTGGAAGGCATTGGGCACATGGAAGAGAAGCTCAAAGAAATATGAAAATAGCTAAGTGGATTAAGGGACAGAGAGACAATAATGAGAGATCAACTTGAGAGGGAAAATTCATGGTTGAGGGGACAACTGGAGGAAAGAGAGAACAAACTAGCATGTATGGCTAGCCTCTCCTCGGAGGCCATCCAGTGTAGGATGCCAACTAAATCCTATGATCTTTACCTCAAAGAAAAATGGCTGCAGTTTCAGATTAAAACATTAGCACAAATGGGCACCATGCCATTTCAGGACTACAGACAGTTTATTGATCTCCGTGATCAAAGTACACTAGAGGATAGGGCCAAAATGGATGAGTTCTACTTGCACAACATGGCCCTCATGGACATGAATGTTTGGGATCCTAATGCCAAGCTAGGAGACCTACAATTAATGGCTTTGGCATCGTGGATGAAAAATGAGGAGTCAAGGGGTAGAGATGAAAATAATATTGGCCAGAGAGAAAAATGAACCTTTTTTCATTAGAGATGAACAATCAAATCTCGTGTCCCTAATCAACACCCACAATCTGATTACAAATGATCCTCAGCTAGCACCTAGATATCTTGTTGCCCAAGAGCAAGCAATTTTACATTTGAAAGATATGTTTAGGCTACTAGGATATTATAGTATACATGCCTGCCTAAGGAGATGGAACACGCTACCACACAGTTTGAAGATCAGAGAATACCACTCCCCTCAAAGGTTGAGAGAGGCACTCGACAGGACACATATGTATAAGCAATCAATGCCAAGGTTAAAGTTCAATTGGATAGGCCTAAAACTCAGTCCACCACTACTCCTAGGGGTGTTAGAAGGGAGAAAACAAGAAGAGGAAAAGAGGCATTGGGAAGAAGTAGAAAATAAAGAAGGCTTCTATGAACAAGACGAAGAGACCATAGTAGAGGCATGGGATGTCAGAGAGGTTATCAGAGCCATGAAGGACATGGACATTGCCTAAGTTTCTCAAAGGATGAGAAACAATTTCAGTAGGGGGGTGATGATGAGCTTCATCATTGGGTAATTATATGGGCCTTAATTCACCTCTTAGCTTAGCCAAACCAACTATTCTCACAAATTATTGCATACTTTTGATTATATTTTGTTTATGAGATGAGTTAGTGTTGGATATTTTGCTTTGTGGTCTAATGTGCATTTAATGTAGGATTAAGGGATAAAATTAAGGAATATTGGCAAAGACCTTGGTAAAAAATTGAATGGAACAAGGGAGAGGAATTATAGGAGGTAAATCCTCCTCATTTACTACCCCTCCATTCGAATATTCCTCCATCAGCTAGGAGTGAAAATAGCCAAATCATGAGGACTAGAAGGCAACCAAGCAAGTGAAATACAAAGCACCAGTTTATCTTGAGTTTGGGAGACGAGCCTCCCTAATTTTAAGGAAGTTGTTGGGGACTTCAGATGTATAAGTAGAGAGGCCTAGGACCTTAGTAGGATTCATATTTTTTATTTTAAAACTCTAGTTTATTTTCGAGCTGTGTGACAGTTTTTTACGTAATCCATGGTTTTGATAATAAAAATGAGTTTTGTTTTGAGCCAATACTAAGCTAACTCAGAGGGTTGAAGCTCTTAGGTTAGGGACCAACCCTAGCAGCCAAGGTGCCTCTTTATTGTACATGTATGCTAGAATAGGTTCACGGTTTAATTGTTCATTTACTTAAGTAGTTGCATTTCCATTTCAACAGTGTAGAGTAGATTCGTGGTATTTTAGTTTGCTTCCATTTGTGCCTTCTTTCAACTAGCAGGTTATCAAGGAGAAAAATATCATTGTAAGGTTGTCAGTAGGTGTCTCGGCCTCACCTCCTCCCTCTGGGACCATGAATAGAGGAAGAGACCCTTTAGCAACCCTAAAAACATAGATTTCTAGTTCATGCATGAGCTTTGGAGTTTGTTGTCTTGATTTAGTACTTGGTTCATTTCATTGCCATCTTTTTCCATTACTCTATTTCTGCAATAATATCTCACTCATGTTATCATTTCCTTCAACACTTTCTTCATGCATAATATGGGCAATTGATTCATGCTTTTCTAGTTTATGAGAATGTATCTTATTGCATAGTTCTTGGAAGACACACACGTTTTAATCATTGTAGGTACTTCAGGAGGAGGTCTAGACTTCATCACCAAAATCCATCTTCCACCTCATCCACCTCAACCATCTCTTGTTCCACCATCACCCTCACTAGTTTTTTTGTCCCTTTTTATTGAGATTCTCCTAGACACATTGAGTGAATCTAGCCATCTCTTCTTTTTTATGTTGACTCTTGAGTGTTCCTATACCTTCTAACACCCTATCCCACTCATCACACACCTTTTCCAAGCTTCCAAACACCTCCAACACCTCATAATTAGCTCTCGGTTGCATATTGTAGGTTTCTTGTAATTCTTACAACATCATCATGTAGGTTTCTAGTACATCCTATAGGTTTTCCTAAAACAACCTGTTTTGAGGTCGAATTGATGGGGAACCTCTAGGAAGTCACAAAAATGCTCCTAGGACCCTCCCACACCATCCAAAAACTCCATAGATCTTCTAGCCATCCTCAACCACCTTCCATCCACCTGTCACATCCAGAGGAGCAATTAAATTGCATGCTTGATTTTACCAAAGAAAACCAAAAATGTGAAAACAGATTTAGTTTAGTTTTCTTACTTACACATTGGGATGGTTTGATGCTCTTTACTTCTATAACTTAGATAGCAACATTAGGTTAGTTTTGATTCAACAATTTTTCTTAGCATAACTATTTAAATGGTTAATTAGGATGTTGTGATTTAGAATTACATGTCATTTTCTTCATTACTGTAGTAGAGTAGCTCTCCTAGAGTAGATTTTCTCTGCTTCCATCAAAGGATTAAGCTTCTTCTGACTCTATAGAAGTCTGGCTTGGAACCCCTGGGTTCTCTCGTCGGATGAATAGTGACAACAGGAAGGACCTTCATTTTTACTTGTGCATATAGCACTGTCACCTCCAAGTTTGTACGAACCCTGAGTTCATAAGTAAATCTAGTAGCCCAGGAGTTGCAGCATCCTTGCTACAATATTGGTGCTCATCAGCCTACCTCTTAGAACACTATTCCACTTGGTGATGATCATGCTTCCTCACTCCAGCTATCTTTCATTTCTTTCCTTCAAATACCTGAAACAAGAAAACAACAATGACAACAAACGTGATAGCATACAATATTGTATTCAACCTACTTAATAGGTCAAGGAACATGTTGATGCCCCGAAAATCGTTGTATCAACATTGGGGATAACCACCCGGTCCGGACCTTAATACAGCTCCTTTTCCATTTGGGATGGTGGCTTCGACTGGATATAATGGGACCAGTTTCCCAGTAATGAATAAAAGGGGTGGATGAGTGATAGGTTGTCTAATCTAATGATAGGCGAATAACTTAATCTATCAACAAAATAAGAGAACGAATACTAATCCCGGGAACAATTATTCTTTGGAAATGCAGCGTTTGATGATCTTTGTCTATTGACAGGCATATAGATGACTCTATCAAATAAACATAGATATTTATTCATTCAAAGATTACTTCATCTAAATAGTTAAACAAAGTGATTAACACAAGATTGTTGCACTTATCATTTATATCATCGATACATACATGATTGGAAGAAAAGCATACTATAAACAACCAATAGTGGAATGAATAAAGAATGTTGTTAGAACACACACACACACACAACACACACACACACACTATATATATATATATATATATATAATATATATATATATGCGACAATAGCAAGAGCGATCAAATGACAATTCATATAACAAGAATGAGTCCAGACATAGATAATAGTACCATATGAGCTGCTAATCAATCCCAATATCAATCGCTATTTGAAATTCTTCCTTCAATGCAGAAATGCTTTCAAACAAAGACAATAGTGCACATTTGTATAAAAGCTTCCTTATCAAAATCAGAATGATTGGTCCAGTTTCATAAAAGAATATCCCTGAAGTATAATAGTGCAACTTCAGGGTTTAAGTCATATACAAAACTTTACGACCCTTTCTAAATGCATGAAAGGGTCTATAAATACTACATTAAACTAAAAATCTATGAAAACAAAATCCTACATAATTGGTATCAATTAATAATAACTATATTCTTGGCAGCGATCTGGCAGTCGGCGATGTGAATCATCACTCAGGTTGTTTGCCTTTAAACCTGAGCTGGCTTATCGCCAGCATTGGCTCCACTTCGGGTGGTCTGTTGAGGCGAGAACTGAGTTGGGCAGCAAAGGTGGCATCCTGAATATCGGGGATAATATACCCGATCGCATCTGTAAGGCATTTGAGGGCAGCTCTCTCACTGTGTGGCTTCACTAAAAAGAACCAATAGGCATCCCATGTCAAGCTGTTAATTCCAGCGATTAACCTTCCATTTTTCTCCAGCTCCGGGTAACATGACTGCTCCAATATTTTTGTCGCTGTTAATTTGCCTGTAGTACATTGAGAAATCATGTTAGACAAGTAAAGAGTATTATTAGCTAATTCAACCAAATTACTAGTGGTTGTCCTGCATCTTGAAATCGCTCTTTCTGCCTTCATTAGCTGAGATTTCCATTCTGTAAATAATATTTCTTTATGTGATTCTAGGATTCTTGGTAGATTAGCCGCCTGTCCCTGATCGGTATCTTGCCATTCCAGAAAATTGGTCAATGTTTCTTCGACTTGATCCAAGTTTGTTCTTGCATTTTCTACTTTCTCACTTATGGATTCCATTAAATCGCACAATGGTTCTGCCTGGGTGATTTTCTAACACAAAAGATTTATCTGATTTATCAATCCTTTGTTTAATTGAAATTCCTCTGCTTTGAATTCATTTATTTGTGGGAGCTTCTTTGTTTGCTCAAGTTGAGCTGACAATTGAGCAATCTGCTCATCTTTGGATTTCAGCATTTGCTCATTTGATGCTTTTAGTTGCGCCAATGCCTCCGATAGCTCCTTTTGCTTTTGGACTGCATTGTCGTCAATCCTCTGTTTTTCTTCCTGCAATTGTTTAGTTAACTGATTGTTTATTTGTTGCTGTACTAGCAATTGCTGTTCTGCCTGCTCTGCCTTTTGCTGCTTCCGAAAATTGTGCTTGTAGAGAAAAGATATTCTGGTCTTTTGTCTTCAATAAACTGCTCACCTCTGATGCTTTGTCTATTGTCGCCGCCGAATAGGTTCCAGCATATTGCGATAATTTTGTCAAATCATTAGAGGGGTCAAATTCCTCTTTCCAAAGCACATTGCCCGTGACTGTTTGTTCTGGGAATAAAGAAGGTTGATCAGTCCTTCTCCTCTTCCTTTTTCGTTTCACTACAGATTTATGTCTTGGGCTATAGAAGACATCCAAGGGAGGAATCTCTTCAATTCGCAAAATGACTTCGCTGGAAGGATCCTTTGGGATTATTTCCACTTCTTTTGATTTGGGTGGGTCGTTGGTTTCACCTGAAACCTGCTTTGAAGTCACCTCCTGTGTATTGACCTCTTTTGATGTTTCATCATCTTTAGAGCATTCAAGATTTCCGATAATTGAATTAAATTGCTGCCATTCCTGGAGCAATTTCGGATCAATCTGAGTATCCTCATTTACACTTAAACTGCTCTATTCTTGCTCTTTCGCCTGGGTCTCTTCTTGTATTTTCTCATGCATTTCTTCTTGTTGCTTTGATGCAATAGGAGTTTCTTTAACAAGTCGCTACTCAGGCTCGCTTGATTCTGTTGTTGGAGTCGTCGCTAACAGATCTAGAGGTAGAGTTTGCAACCTCTGCTCTCTAAGTCTGTTGAATTCAACTAGTCCTTCATCTTTATATTCATTTATAGCGAGCGATTTAACTTGATACATTGAATCTACCGATGCGAACAAGTCCTCAAATCTATCTTATTTATGCTCGAACTTGGTCAATTTGGCATGTTCAAGTGCATTATAGGCGACCTTGTTTGGATCAAATCGCATGCTCGGTAGAGTTGCCGGAGTTAATGACTTTATCTTCTCAGCTTCTTTCTCTGCATGTTTAAAATCATGTAGAGTGTAGATGCCACATCTCAAAGGAAAAGAAGGCCAGACCTGCTTCTTAGATTTCTTTAGGGTTTGTGTAACCCCATCAGAGATTATCTGATAAGCTATGTCCTTGGCCAGTAGTTTATCAGGGATGTATAGAGGAAGAACGTGGGGTTTGGCTTGACTGCCAAAAATTCTGATATAAGTGAACTTTTCCGCCCCGAACCAACTTCTTATGGATGTTAAATCAACCCCTGCTTGGTAGGAAATCTTAGGGGCAGGCTTATTGAAAATAGAATGATGAATGGGCAACATGAAGCCGTTGCAGATTTGATACAAATGGTGTTTGTAGTTGGTTTTCCAAAATTTTTGATGGTATATGTGAACAGGTGTGGGGTCTTGTGACGTCCACCTCCATCCGAGTACAGGAAATTCAGAATTAAAACACAGGACATCTAATATATAGGCACTGTAATAAAATGGGGGAATGAACCTTTCAGTGACGCGGGACTTGGATCTAAAATCAAGAACTGTGGATGCTAACTTATCGGACAATATATTTGCCCAATCCATTATTTCACCACTACATGCTGCCTCCATTAAGGGGACCATCTCTATAGTAAAATTGGCGGAATCATGTAATCCCCACAACCTACACATCATTATCCCAGCATAGCAATAAGGCGAGCATAGAGAATCGACTGAGTACTTACCCGAAGATTCGTGTTTGTGTTTTGCTGGATTTTGTCTCCAATCTCGAATGGGTTTGGATTCAGTCTTGTTCTCCGCTCGGTACTTCTCGAGAAATGTCGTATTATATTTCTTCTCTGGCACCAGTAAATGATACATTTGCCTTAAATCGTTAGCTTGAAAGGAACCGAAAATTCTCCCATCTCGGGTGGTGAAAGTCCTGTCTGTAATTGGGATTTCTTGAATTTCCCATCTCACCATATCTGTATACGGGAGGATTTGTTCCCGAGCCGCTATCAGATAGAGAAAAGAGTTGGCTAAATCCCTTAGATTAGGTTCGGATTTGCGAGTGCTGTCAGCTGAAACTTGTACTACTGTCACCCTTGGCTCTTCGGCTTCGATTAAATTATAGGTGCCTTGCCAAGTAGTTCTGGCAAGTCCTAGGCATGTGGTATCCGATATTAATCCTTTCTTTTTAGTACTTGGATCAACGATAACTTGCCCTGTGGCCGGCGAAGCGGAAGCCATTGTGGTTTTCTTGGACTTCTTCCCCATTTCGCTTGAAGCTGCTACTTCGAAAGAATTCTACACAGAAATGACAATGAACATAATACAGAAAATGATAGCACAAATCGAATAAGAATGAGATATATATCGATAGATGCATGGCGAATGATTAACTTAAGGTGGCCTCGGATACAATCTGTAAAAAGATCTTAGGCTTACTGTTTCATTAAATGGTCGTTAAGACCTGTCAATCCTATAAATGCCCATCAATTCGATTATTGGCCAAATGATTTATTTGAAGCTTGCCTCGGATGTTTTGGCGGTTGAGCGCGGATGAATGGCTCTTCAGAAGATAAGGCTTTAAATACGAATTAATCGTAATAAACCCGCTTTAAGATTTTCTTTGAAATCTGTGCTTTTGGCTTTATCGCAATCGGGCGTCGAGGGAAAACATAAATCGTTACATTGGTTATGTTTGGGATTCCCGATCGCCGATAGCGGTATCGCATCGTGTTGGGAGTGCTGAGTGGGACATTTTAACAACATGCATAGATGATTTCTGATTGCCGATAGTGATATCGCATCACATTGGAGCAAACGGGAGCTTTATTGTTCCAGTCCATTATCGCCGATATCCGATTGCGATTTCGCATCGGAGAAAACCAATGGGTCCTTAAGTTTTGTTTCCTTTGTCATTGCGATATGCGATCTTGCGATCGATTTATCACAATGACAAAAGATTAATCATTTATGTGTAAGGCCTTTGATCGGTTCATTCAAAAAGTTTTTTGGTAATGTTTTATTTTATAATTTCGGACTATTTGAATAAAAATAAGTTGATACCAATTAAAATTAAAAAGGGACCCATTTCATATTATAGTTTTGGGATAATAATGATATGAAATGGGGGGTTGTTGTAGGGCACAAAAATTGGCGATTCGCTGGGAGAAAGAGTTATCTCTGAAAAGTGTGGAAATACTTAAACTTTTATTAATATAGAAATTTCATCAAAGGGGAAAATTCTAATATAACTAGGTATAGTTTCATTCCAAACAAAATGAAACTCTCTTTGCTAATTCCCTCTCTTGTTTAAAATTAGATACATTCTAAATTTTAAATTGGCCTCTATTGGTTGATAATGATAAAACAAAAAACCTTTCCAATTTAGCTTTTAAAATTAACTCCTTTGTCATAGGTAGAGCCTCTGCTGCCAGCAAACGTTCATAGTTTCCACAGGGTTACCTTTTAACCATGTTATTGTCCACTGTCCCATTCACCTCAGAGTATGATTAACAGAATGAATTCAAAACATGTTTTTCACATTTTTCACTTCTTTTCTATTTTCTGTTATTTTTGTAGGATAAAAAGTCATTGCCCTGGTTTGGTGGCCAGCTGAGTGACAATGCCATTCACTGGTAGTAATCTAACTGAACAAGCTAGCTCGTGACAAGACCCCTTGTCTTATAATTAAAGCCATTACCCTGTTTTGGTATGCAGTATTGGTAATGTCGGCTAAACTATTTCCCTATGAACATGGTAAGAAAGCTTGTAATAAGACCTCTTATCTTTTATATCCAATATTCTTAGAATTACATTCTGAGTAATCACAAGCTTTAGTGAATGGGATAGACAATTTTCTTCTTAAGAGTAAATGGATGACAAGGTAAGAGTTTGAAGATGCTAAAATTGGATTATTTCCTATTTTGATATTGATAACCTTCTTGTGACTAATTTGAAAACCTAAAATGATTTACAATATTTCTAAACTTTGAGAGGCGTTCACTAAGATTGCAGTGTGGTTTCAGAATGCAATTATACCTAATTTCCTAGAAATCATCCCTTTAGTTAAGACTTCTATTATTTTAAAAGTAAATATCACACTAGTTTTAAACAACTCTTTAAGTACAACAAAGGTCAATGGAAGATACCTTTCAACTTTATTTTCTAATGCTCCTGCAAACTACAAAAAATGATATTTAAAAGGAGAAGGGGTTACCTCCTCAATTGAAGAATTTCTTTAAGATAAGGCCATTAACAGGGAGAGAATCTCTCAACCCTGATAAATCTTGTAATATCAAGGTCGAATGGCCTATCTTTTCACAGATCTGAAATGGTCCAAGCCACATCTTCTGAAACTTGGTGTGTTTTCATTTATCTTCATGGGCTTTGTCCTATTTCAAAACTAAATCACCAGCTTGAAATTGTTTGGAACCGGATGAAAGTGAATCAAATGATGACTTGATGATCTGCTGATGTTTCGCATGAGTGACTTTGGATTTTTCTCTTTCTTCTTCTAATTTTAGAATTTGGTCATGTCTAAGTTGTAAAGAAGAAGAAGGGCTTTCTTCAATAAATTGAACTAGGGCTAGAGAGGGGAGGACAATATTTTTTGGTAGCACTGCTTCTTTTCCATACACATGTTTAAATGGGGAAGAACCTATAGAAGCTTTTTGCGTTATCCTATCAGCCCATAATGCAAATATTAAAGATTTGTGACAGTTTTTATGATTCTGTTCGATTGTTCGCTTAATAATTTTAATCAAATTTTTATTTGTAGATTCTGCTAAACCATTACCCTCGGGATAATAATTAGCAGAGTATTTGAGTTTAAATCCTCTTTTAACTGCGAAATCAAACATAGCATTGCCTGAAAAGTAAGATGCATTATAAAAAACAAGAGCATTCGGGACACCAAACCTGGTAATGATGAATTGGTCTATGAATTCAATAATTGCTTCAGAATTTGTTGTCTTTAAAGGAATCGCTTCAACCCGTTTGGTAAAATAATCAGTAGCGATAAGGATATACTTATGCTGTTTGGAAGAATGTGGAGTAATTTCTCCAATGATGTCCAATCCCCATTGCTAAAATGGTTGTTTAATGTTGACTGGTTGCAAAGGGAAGGCTGATTTCCTTTGTCTTCCACTAGAAGTTTGGAAATTTTGGCATTTCCTTACATATTCATGAGCATCTCTAAACAGAGTGGGCCAATAATATCTAGCATGGATGACTTTGTGAGCTGTTGTATCAGCTCCAAAGTGGCCTCCTGCTGGTCCATCATGTAATTCCTGCAAAACCTTTTGTGCCTCAGGTTTTTCTAGGCATCTCAATAAAATTGAATCATAATTTTGCCTAAAAAGCACATCATTAATGATTGTAAATTTTTTTGCTTTCAATCTTATGGCCCTTTTGCTTTTATAAGATAGGTTAGGAGGTGCATATCCATTTTTCAAATAAAATATTAAATCAGCATATTCTGATTCAGAGTCAACGATACTTATCTGGTTGATCTCTTCAAATTGATCTGTATCACTTGGTTCTGGAATGTTGGATGCTCCTACCAACAACCTGCAAAAACCTTGGCCTCTAACAATCTTCGTTGGTTTAATTTCTAGGTCGTATTCTTGAAGTGTTGTTACCCAGTTTGCCCTTTTTTCTCCCAATTCTCTTTGGATTAATAGTTGCCTTACTGAAGGGAACAGAACTATAACTTTTGTATGGGCTTTTAAAAGGAAAGGTCTGTAATGTTTAACAGCTTTATATACAACAAAGGCTTGTTTTTCTACTTCAGAGTAATTTAGTTCAGCACCCTGAAGTTTTGAACTATAGAATGAAATGGGTGCTTCCAAATTGTGATTGTTGATCTGTGTGAGTACTGCAGCATAAGAGAAATCGGATGCGATAGTATACAATGTAAAATGATCAGAAAAATTAGGGGTATTTAAAGCGGGGGCATTGATTATTGATTGTTTGATCAATTCAAACGCTTACTTTTCTATCGATCCCCATTTAAAGATTGATTTTTTCTTAATCATAGTTTGAAGTGGTAAAATGATTTGAGAAAAGTCTGGAACGAATCTCTTAACAAAATTGATTTGGCATAAAAATGACTGCATGGATTTCTTATTGTGAGGAAAATGGATTTCAGATATTTCTTTGATCCTGTCCGGATCAATATAAATGCCATCTTTAGAAACAATAAAGCCTAGGAGCTTTCCTTGATCAAGAGCGAAAAAGGATTTTTTAGGGTTAAGGGAAATACCATATTTCTTGCAACGTTGAAAGATTTGATTTAAATCATGCAAGTGATTGGATCTCTCTTTAGAAAATACAGTAATATCATCTAAGTAGACGACTACTGTTCTGTTAATCAACCCTTTAAAAGCGATATCCATTGCTCTTTGAAATGTGGCTCCTGCATTAATAAGTCCGAAAGGAATTTTCTGATACGCATGCGTTCCCCATTTTGTTCTGAATGTGGTTTTGATTCTGTCATCAGGATGGACCAAAATTTGATTATATCCTGAAAAACCGTCCAAAAAGGACATTAACTCTGAGCCTGCCACTGATTGGAGTATCTGCTCCATAGTGGGTAATGGCAAGTTATCTTTTAAGCTCACCTTATTTAAATTTTTGAAATCGATGCAAATCCTTATGTCGCCTTTTTTCTTTCTAACTGGTACCATATTGGAGACCCAGTTTCAGTGTCGAACGGGAAAAATAATCTTAGCTTTCAAGATTTTATTGAGTTCCGATGTTATTTGACTCTCTAAGTTTGGATGTATTTTCCTCAACTTTTGTTGAACTAGTTTCTGTTCGGGAAGCATCAGAATGGTATGCTGGATAATGGATGTATCATACATTTTTAGATTGTCATATTTCTAGGCAAAAACATGTTTATTCTTGCGTAACATTCTAATGAATGCTTCCTTTTCTTCCACGGAAAGTCCTAATCCTAAATTAATGTTTTGAGGAGTTTGTTCAGTGCCAAGGTTTATCAATTCAAACCTTAAGGTAGAACTCTGGAGTTCTGTATTGGTCACAGGTTTAAACCTGTCTTTAATATCGTAAAGATCTTCAAGCTTCACCATAGGCTTTGGGATTGAATTTTCTTCATGCTTACCTCGCATTTGAATATCATGTTCGTCTTCCTCAATGATTTGATTATCATAGGATTTTTCGGAGGTTAAAAACTGTAAAATGTCTTCATCGTGGTTGAATATTCTCCAATTAGTGACATTGTCAGGAATTGATGGCCTAAAAAGCAATTCTACTGAAAATCTATCTGGGCTATAGTATTCGGAAGGGAGGAGCTTGGAAGCGACATTGGCTAGCAAGTCGGCTGCTGAATTTTGAGACCTGGGAATGGAAGAAATATTGAATGCTAAAAAGTGAGAGGTGAGTTCTTGTACTAGCGATTGATAATGTTTGAGATGATTCGAAAGGCAATGAATTGTATTCCTTACCTGTTTAACAATGATCTCAGAATCTCCAAACACTTTTAAGTATTGGACTTTGAGGCTAATCGCTTTATATAGTCCTTGGACTAATGCTTCGTACTCAGCTGTATTATTTGTGCATTCAAACTCTAGCCTGCAGGACAACATTGTTTTTTCTCCTTGTGGACTAACCAAAATACATCCTGCTCCTGATCCTTCGCTAGACTTGGACCCATCGAAATATAAAGACCAAAATAAAGAATTATCTACAATCTTACTTACAAAATTCTCAGTAACATTAACACATTTAGACCTATCAGTCTGTGAGAAATTTTCAATTTGTGATGTGAAATTGTTTACCGAGAAAGAAGATGGCTGGGCAATATAATTGCCAAAAGATGATTCAAAAGAATAATTTCCTAAGATATTGCTGTTAAACGCAATTGGTTGATTTTCTTGTTCGAATTCTGTAACAGTGTGGGTCATATGTTTCTCTCGATCGATCTTTATTTGATTCGGCTTACCCTTATAGGGGAGCCACATATGGGACCAATCGGTGGAAATATACCCATGGAGCTTTTCTGACCAATCCCTGCTTAAAATCAAACCATAAAACTCAGGTATATCGACGATTAAGATATCGATCCTTTGGACCACTCATGGATCTGCCGATAACATGATCGTAACAAAGTTTATTTCCCCTAAAACTTGAACTTTAGTTCTATCTAACTGCACAATGTGAATTGAAGATCTTTGGGGTTCTATGTTCAGTTTAGAACAAACTGAAGCTGGCATTATATTGGATGATGCCCCAGAGTCAATTAAGCAGTTATGTAGATTTCTATTGTAAATTTCATATGTTAAGAGGAAAGGAGGAGTATGGGAATTTGATCTATCTCCAATTAGAATTGTATCAGTTTCCTCAACTCTACCAGAAGGTGGTTGTCCTGAATCGCTGGCAGCTTTAGTACTGGGAAGAGGTGAAGAAGGAACTGCATTAAGTTCTTTGAGAAGTAATTTTTGTTGATGTTTTAATTTACTGAGTTCAAACATGGTGATTTTTTCCTTAGTTTTCTTCATGTCATCAACAATATTATAGTCCATTGAATCAGATACTACCAATATCTTAGATGACAAAGGTATATTGGAGGATGACGGTTGATTTTGAGATACTATTGCGGCTGGCTTCCTTGTGGGTACCTTTTCCTTTGTAGTATTGGTACCAACGCCTCTTTTCTTTGGATTGGCCTGAGCAGGTTCAGGAGTAGCTTTACTCCTTGTAGTCATGGGAAAGGCTTCTTGCTCAACTTCAGTATCAGAATTAGGGAGTATAAAGTCCCACATTCCATGGCACTCAACGACTTCCTCTTCTTCTAATTCATCGGAGGGTGTAATTGTTTCTTCTTCCTCTTCTTCCTCAAGATCCGAGTTTGCATAAGATATGACATTTGGAGGCTTGGACTCAGGTTTTTTTAAATTCCTATAAGGTTTCTTTGTTGAGGATTCTGCTACTTGCTTCTTAATCTCAACCATTTCATTTGACATGGTTTTGAGGACTTTTTGAAGGCCCTCCATGTCGTATGGATCCTTGGTGATCTTCTTCTTTGAATCATCCTTGAAAGACACTTTTTTGGATTTTCGTTCCTGTAGAGCAGTTTTCTTTTCCAAAGCGATTACACTTTTTTCGACAGCGAGGGCTTCTTTCATGTTTTCAACCAATGTAGGTTGTTTAGCCCTATCTACAAAAATGGCTATGTTTGAGGGTAAGGCTGTAATATACCATACGCTTCTAAATTTTTCGCTTGGCTTATCATCAGTAGGGATTTTGTTCAAGAGTTTATTAAATCGGGAGTTAAACTCCTTAATTGGTTCTCTTGACTCGATCCTTAGATTGGAAAGGTCATGGACGAGTGTAGCCAAGGATCTATCATCGCCGTATTTGGTAAGAAACTGTTCCTGAAAGATATTCCAACTGGTGATGGATCCAGCAGGTAAGGAAAAATACCAAGATCCTGCTGATCCTTGTAATGTATAAGGGAACAATCTAACTACAACATTTTCTTCTGTTACTCCCTTCAAATTGACTGAGAACATAAAATTATTTATGTGTTCTTCTGCTGACGTTCCAGCATCTGGATTGAACTTTGGTAACCATTTCTCAGGATAATCGGGTAATGGATGTAGAGGCGCAGGCATGGTGACTGCACCAGGACTTCTCCATGGTCTTTGAGCCATTTTGGGAGTACCAGCGATTGCCTGCGGTGTTCCAGGTGCTTGAGGGGGAGGTGGAAATGAAGACTGAAAGGATTGTGATGGTGGAGGTGAAGTCCCTTGGTGAACAACAATATGTAATGGTGAAGTGGATGTTTGCCTTTGCATAGGTGATGATGAAATGGAAGATGATGGAGAAAAGGTTTCACTACCAGAACCTTCAGCGCTCTTTTTAATCCTTTTCCTTTCGGGCAAAGGAAACTCAGGTGGTTCAATAGCTAGTTTTTCGCTTTGAAGTCTGGTAAGGTGAGGAGGTAAGTGGAATTGCGAAGTCTGACTGCCTTGTGATACTTCAGATCTAGGAAGGTGAAATCGAGAAGCCTTGAAGTTTCTGGATGATAGATTGAACTTCAGGGGACTCCGGACTTAAGTGTTCTGAAGTATGATGAGGTTGAGTAGTAGTAGTTGATCCTTCCTCTTCTCGTCTGGATACTGATGATTCAGAGTGCAAACGAGAGGTCCGAGGAGAGGTGGAGGGTGATTTACTCTGTGAATGGTCTGTAGGTTTTGGCTTACTCGAAATTCATAGCGGATGGCCCTCCTTCTAGCGCCAGAAATGTTGATGCCTTGAAAATCGCTACAACAACATTGGGGGATAACCACCCGATCCAGACGTTAATACAGCTCCTTTTCCGTTTGGGATGGTGGCTCTGACTGGATATAATGGGACCAGTTTCCCAATAATGAATAAAAGGGATGGATGAGTGATGGGTTGTCTGTTCTAATGATAGGCAAATAACTTAATCTATCAACAAAATAAGAGAACTAATACTAATCCCGGGAACAATTATTCTTTGTAAATGCAGCGTTTGGTGATCTTTGTCTATTGACATGCATGTAGATAACTCTGTAAAATAAACATAGATATTCATTAATTCAAAGATTACTTCATCTAAATAGTTAAACAAAGTGATTAACACAAGATTACTACACTTATCATTTATATCATCGATACATACATGATTGGAAGAAAAGCATACTATAAACAACCAATAGTGGAATGCATAAAGGATACTGTTAAAACACATATATATATGCGATAATAGCAAGAGCGATCAAATGACAATTCATATAACAAGAATGAGTCCAGACATAGATAATAGTACCATATGAGTTGCTAATCAATCCCAATATCAATCGTTATTTGAAATTCTTACTTCAACGCAGAAATGTTTTCAAACAAAGACAGTAGTGCACATTTATATAAAAGCTTCCTTATCAAAATCAGAATGATTGGTCCAGTTTCATAAAAGAATATCCCTGA
>APFE030515431.1:64862-74862 GCA_000404065.3 Pinus taeda
TGGGAGGAGCTTGCACCACACCAAGGCTCAGGTTGTAATGGTTCCTTTTTTGTTTCCTTAATACAAATAAGTCCATTCTTCTCAATGATTTGTTGTTAATGAATTATTTCATGTACTCCTTGGTCTATATGATGAATATGCTTTGTTTTATGGAATATTCAGTTGTTATGTAATCGTTTGTCTTGTTAGTGTATGCAGGTCTTAAAGTGAAGGAGGAGCTCATCTGGAACAGCAAGGCTGGACTGCTACAACAAGCGTTGGACCTAAGGTAAGATCGAAGAACACTTGGTTTCTTATAGAATAATGTATGTTTAGAGAAGGATTTCTCTTGTTTGCTTTGTTTGTCACTAGAGAGTCTTAGACTCCTAGGGAGGTTAGGTTTGTCCGCAAAAATAACTCTTTCCGCATGACAATGAGGTTGAGCAGTAGTAGTTGATCCTTCTTCGTCTCGTCTGGATACTGATGATTCAGAGTGCAAACGAGAGGTCCGAGGAGAGGTGGAGGGTGATTTACTCTGTGAATGGTCTATAGGTTTTGGCTTACTCGCCATTCATAGCGGATGGCCCTCCTTCTCACGCCAGAAATGTTGATGCCCCGAAAATCGTTGTATCAACATTGGGGATAACCACCCGGTCCGGACCTTAATACAACTCCTTTTCCGTTTGGAATGGTGGCTCCAACTGGATATAATGGGACCAGTTTCCCAATAATGAATAAAAGGGGTGAATGAGTGATAGGTTGTCTAATCTAATGATAGGAGAATAACTTAATCTATCAACAAAACAAGAGAACTAATACTAATCCCGGGAACAATTATTCTTTGAAAATGCAACGTTTGATGATCTTTGTCTATTGACAGACATATAGAT
This sequence comes from Pinus taeda, assembly GCA_000404065.3. NCBI lineage: Eukaryota > Viridiplantae > Streptophyta > Pinopsida > Pinales > Pinaceae > Pinus > Pinus taeda. The sequence goes on from APFE030515431.1 coordinate 65,732, forward strand.
GACTATATCAAATAAACATAGATATTTATTCATTCAAAGATTACTTCATCTAAATAGTTAAACAAAGTGATTAACACAAGCTTGCTGCACTTATCATTTATATCATCGATACATACATGATTAGAAGAAAAGCATACTATAAACAACCAATAGTGGAATGAATAAAGAATGCTGTTAGAACACATATATATATATATATATGCAACATTAGCAAGAGAGATCAAATGACAATTCATATAACAAGAATGAGTCCAGACATAGATAATAGTACCATATGAGCTGCTAATCAATCCCAATATCAATCGCTATTTGAAATTCTTCCTTCAACACAGAAATGCTTTCAAACAAAGACAATAGTACACATTTGTATAAAAGCTTCCTTATCAAAATCAGAATGATTGGTCCAGTTTCATAAAAGAATATCCCTGAAGTACAATAGTGAAACTTCAGGGTTTAAGTCATATACAAAACTTTACGACCCTTTCTAAATGCATGAAAGGGTCTATAAATACTACATTAAACTAAAACTCTATGAAAACAAAATCCTACTTAATTGGTATCAATTAATAATAACTATCTTCTTTGCAGCGATCTGGCAGTCGGCGATGTGAATCATCACTCAGGCTGTTTTCCTTTAAACCTGAGCTGGCTTATCGCCAGCATTGGCTCCACTTCGGGTGGTCTGTTGAGGCGAGAACTGAGTTGGGAAGCAAAGGTGGCATCCTGAATATCGGGGATAATATACCCAATCGCATCTGTAAGGCATTTGAGGGCGGCTCTCTGGCTGTGCGGCTTCACTAAAAGGAACCAATAGGCATCCCATGTCAAGTTGTTAATTCCCGCGATTAACCTTCTATTTTTCTCCAGCTCCAGGTAACATGACTGCTCCAATATTTTTGTTGCTATTAATTTGCCTGGAGTACATTGAGAAATCATGTTAGACAACTAAATAGTATTATTACCTAATTCAACAAAATTACTAGTGGTTGTCCTGCATCTTGAAATCACTCTTTCTGCCTTCATTAGCTGAGATTGCCATTCTGTAAATAATATTCCTTTATGCGATTCTAGAATTCTTTGTAGATTAGCCGCCTGTCCCTGATCGGTATCTTGCCATTCCAGAAAATTGGTCAATGTTTCTGTTAACACCCAGGTTGTTCCCTATGACTCCCAAGGGAATACGGCTGGGGTAACCACTAACCAATCTTTGGATTACAGCTTCTAGCCCAGCTGTAATCAGAGAGGGATCTCTCTTTAAGTTTTGTCTCTGTTCTATGGAAATTTTAGGCTAGTTATGAAGTTTAAGGTTTTTGGTTTATGTTTGGTTGGGGGGATGTCTTTCTGAAACTTTTAAAGTGTAGTTCTGCAAGTAAAATTAGTCCATTGGGCAATGGAGTCTGTGGCTGTTGGTTTCTTGAAATCCTGAGTTTGATGCAGCTGGAGTTACAGGGCCGTTTGGATACTTCATGAAACAAACTTTAAATTGTGATAATGGGGTGCAAACAGCCAGTGAAAAGCAGTTAAGAATTTTTCACTAAGCTGGGATGTGAGAAAGGGATGTATTCCTCATGAGCAAACTTGAATTCCTGAAACAATAACCACTGTGATGATATAGTGTGAAAGGGTAGCAGTTAAGAATTACGCTTTCATTACTATAACTGAAGAACATATATTTAAAATAGCTTAGATTGAGTTCAGGGTAATCTGTGATTAAATCCTGGAACTATTCTTTTTCCTTGCTATTAACTGTTTAAACATAGGAAACATGAAAGAGATATGAAAGATGACAAACACATAACAAAGAGTTACAAGAGAAACTTATTGTGTCATGAGATACGCAGGAATCCTGCAACTTTCAGCTAAACACCAGCAGAACATCAAACAACACAGAGCTTTGGAAATTCCATCATCCTTTGTATTACTTCTCTGAGAATTACAGTAAAAGAAGAGCAGAGTAGACACGAGCAATCTATTACATCCAATGTCCAACCTCTGCTAACAAATGCGAGGGGGAATATATAGTAGTATTATACAAAATATCTCAGGCATTGAGTCATCTGAGAGGTAAAAATATCTTTATTAACTCGTACAGATATTGGAGATAAAATTTATTACAATCTTTAATGAAACATTAAAGGATCTTAACTCCTGTCAGAACAATTTGACCTTTGGAGCTCACGGAGTCGGTTGAGCGCTTTGTTATAACTGCTGAATGACGTGTCTTGTGCAGCTCTGTCCTCCTGTAGCTTCTCGGCCCTGTCACCTATGACTGCTAGTGCTGTTGTGGTGGCCGAATACTTGTGCTGAGTTGGCTCAACCCCTTTCTGCATACCTGCTAATGTGTCTTTATCTTCTTGTGTATGAAAACTTAAATATTTTCAAAAATCAATAACATAATTACTGACTTTGATTTAACAGTAATTGTATCAAATTATCCCACACATCCTGTGTAGGCAATTGATGCCTCAAAATTTACCCCATGGTCTCATCTGCCTCTGTATACTTGTAAAAATGGGGAGGCTCATCAAACAAGTGTGTAATTTCATTCATAATAAAAAATAGAATTTCCACCCTGTTGAAGAGGGTCTGTCCTGTTGCTGGTCCTGTTTCTGCTGATGTGCTTGCTGTTTCTGCAATTTGATTTCCAGCAAAAGTGTTCACTCTCTTGGCATATTTTTCATGTGAGAGCAGCTTTCCTGATGGCTCCAGCAAGCTAGGAAGACCCCTGTTCTGCAATGCCATGAACCTGTTCTGGAATTTGTTGATATATGCTTGCATATCCTGGGTTCTTCTTTCCAGGGTCTGAACCAGGTTTCTTAATGTCAGGACCCTTTTGATTAGTGAAATAGTCTCAGTCCTGTTGCCAATTCCCATTTTGATGAGCTGGGAGCTTGTTCTGTAATTCAGTACATTTATCATTTTAGTGGCAATCTCAGGCATATTGCCTAGAGATGCCCTTGCACGTTGGATCTCTCTGTGTGCTTTTCCAATGAGCGTTATTTGCTCATGGATGGCTTCAATGTACTCCCATTGGTCTGTGATGGACTGGCCAATATTGGCCCACAGGACCCTTTTAAGCTCAGATGTCACCTTGTCCAGTGTGAGGTCTTTTTCTAGCTTAGTTATTCTCTTCTTGAGAGCCTTGACCTCCCTTTCTCTTTCGGCCACATTCTGCTTAGACTTGTCATATTTCTCATTAATTTTAGCCAGAGTGTCCTTGGCCTAATTTAACTCTGACATTTGAGCCTCCAAGGCCTGAATCTCAGTTCTCAGCTTTTGCATGTCAAGGCTTTCAGCCTGCTCTGTTGTTGGTGCTGAGATGGATGGTGCTGCCTGTTATGTCTACTGACTAGGAGGGGCAGTGGTTTGAGGAACTTCCTCCAGATTGACTGTTTCTAGAGGAGCTTGTGAAGTTTGCCCTGCCTCCTTTTGTTGCAATGCTGTCTGTAGGGTGGCCTCTGTCTCCTGCAGCCTCTCTTGAGTGTGGATGAGCTCTTTATATAGTGTAATTAACATAGCAGCTGCATCCTTATCTTGTCTGAGCTGGGAAATCTCTTCTGTTTGAGGATGAAGAGTTGCTGGGCTCTTTATCATTTTTCTCAATGCTGCCATATCAGCATCCCTCAGCTTCAGAATCTCCTGCACTGCCTTGACATCCTTTGGATCATGTCCAAGCTCTATTATGATTTCCTCTAGAGCTTTGATCCTGTTTTCTTTTGCTTGAGAGGAAGCCCTTTCCAGCTCAAGTTGTGCAGTGGTGTTATTTAGGCTATTTTGCAGCCTATAGTTTACCAAGGTTTTATCTGCCAATGTGGCATACACCATCTCACCCGTTTGTTTGTGCAATTCTATTTGATCCATTGGGTGGATGTCCTTGGACAGGACCTCAAGGTTGGTCTTGATATAATCTGCAGCTGACTGTGGTTGCTGCACTGCTGGTGTAAAATGGCTCATAATAATTTTTCCTTCATGTGCATCATATGCAGACATGAGTCTTTGCTGGTTTGTGGGAGCCATTTTCAATAAGTGGTTATATAACTGCATCATCAAGGGTTCGTTTCTCTTTTTAATGTCCTTGAATTGCTGCTTGATGCTCTTCTCGCCTTCCCTTTGCTGGCCTGAGGAGCTAACCTCTCCTCCTGCTGCCCTTTCTTGCTCTTGTTGGAAAGAGCTGGCTGAGGCCTCCATGCTTGGCAGGCCTGTACCTGAAGTCTGCCCCATTGGCATTTCTTCTTTAGAAAAAGGATTCAACCTTTGTCTCTTCTCCCCTTGAGAGGTGGTAAGGGGAGTCTCTTTGTCCATTTTCCTGTTTACATCCTCCCTTTGAGGGGTTTGGAAGACAGAAGAGTCAATCCTTGAATCTTGCCTGGGAGGTGCCATCTGTGTTTGTTGTTGCTGTGTGGCCATTGGGGCCTCTGCTGTTTGTTCCCCCTGCCCTGGCTGCTCCTTTTGTGGCTGTGGTACCTGTTGGGGCTGTTGGACCTGTGCCTGCTGTACCTGTTGCTCCATATCTTTTTCCTTGCCTTTGCTCTGAGCTTGGTTTGTAGTTTGGACTGCCTATTGATGTGTTGTAGAGGATGAGGCAGCTGCTCCTACTTGAGGCCTTGGCAGAGAGAATACCTGTGCAGGAAGTTCCAAGTCAGCCAATTTCAGAAGATGTCTTCTTGCTCTCTCATTCATTTCTTCTTGTGTGACCGGTTCCTCCAGTGTGCCCCTTTTCCATTTTGGTTGGTTGGCATATTTTTCAATGTGGGGCAAACTTACATGGTCATAACTAGAGAGCTTATATTTGAGCCTTCTGAATGATATGGAGTGGTTGGGGTCATAGGGTTTCTAGAGGAAACTGGTCTTCAGGCCAAGGCTTTCTAGCTTTCTATCAGCCTCTTTCCAGCCTTCCCTCTTGTTCAGAACAAGGTAGCCCAATTGATTTTTTACTTTAAGCTGTGCCTTCTTGCCCTTGCCTGCGAAGTGTATCATATCAGCATTCCCAAATTGCCTGAAATATTCAAGGGCAAATAGTCTCATGGGCACATATTTTGGCAATTTGTATGGGGGTAACTCACACCCATATATTCTGATTACGGTGTAGTTTTGGTAAAAGTACCAATCCCCAATACTGTACACTTTTGACAACTGCAGGATTCTCTGCATCTCATCAGTCAGTCTTGGAGGAGGTGAACTCATGAATAAAGACATGGCTGGGTGAATGAAGAGGTCCATGAATTCATAGTAAGTGTACGGAGAGTAGGTTCTGCAATGAAACACTGAGGTCCAGTACACTACTGACCTTGGATTGCCTTGTGCATCCGTTCTCTTGACAATGAAGGAGAACTTCTCATGCTGATCATATAGAATCAGGTGGTATATGTAGGAGGTGTATCTGAACACCTTCTCTCTTGACAGGTTCATGAACTGCTCATGCATCTTATCTGAAATGTAAGTGGCATAGTCGTAACAGATTGGAGTTTTGCCAGGGGCAAACATAGTCATCTTCACTAGTACAGTTTCATCAATATATTCCACTGATTTGTATCCCAAGATGGAACTGATCATGTCTGCAAGGTCCCTGCCCAATTGGTTGAGGTAGCCATCAAAAATAGGAGGGTAAAGCACAGTGTCAGAGTTTATAAATAGCTGGTTTAACTTTGTGATCTGGGCATCAGTCAGCATCTTGGCTCCTTGGTTGATCAGATCAAGCAAAGACAGGGGAACCAATTTCTTTTCAGTCTTGAATTGCAGCATCTCTCTAATGGCCTCAGGTGTGATGTAGAATACTGATGAGCCTGAAGGGTCAAGCACAGCTCTTTGAGTAGGATCATAGCATACAGCACAGAGATGGATCAGGTCAGGGAATTGGGTGACCTGAGGGAGCCTGAAAACTAGGAGGAATGAATCCCAAATGCCCAATATGTCTGTCCTATCCACATGTTTGGCCTTAAGCTCATTCAGCAAGTGGAGGTGGAACTTACTGTGTGTCAAGGAGTCCTCTGAGATTTGGTAATCCAAGTCTGCCAAATCCTGCCACTCCAACTCTCTCTGAGGGGCGTTCAAAGGGGCAATATTGAGGGCCATAGGTGCAACTGGAGTCTCCATGATTACTTAGATTCTTTTGTATATAAACTGCTTGTTTCTTAGACTAGGTAATACAAAACGAGCACTACCTGAGTGAAGAGGTGAACTGATAAATGAAGGGTAACAGGGCAAGTTTGCAGCGATTTGAAATACTGTTTCAGTCACTTGAGAATGCAAATTTTTGTTTTTAACAGACCTTCCTCAATAATTGAATGTAGGTTTCGGGTTTCTGTTCACGACTGCGCAAACGAAAATGCAGGTTTTCAATAAAAATTTGGTTCAAACAAGCTCGGCTAGTGAATTTCGACCGCTAAAATCTAAGTGGGAATTGGGTACAGAGAATTCTCCAGTGAATTATACGTTTTCAGTGTTTTTAAGTGAGTTTTCAGTTATTGCAGAAAAACCAGGCTTTTAGAGAAGACTTGCAGGGAGAAATACCTGGTAAAACGATGGGTCGGGTCACCAATGCAGGTGGGTAAGCGCGCCGAAGGTCCTCTGGTTGATTTGAGAAGGTTGGTACAATTTGGTCGTGAAATGCATGCAAAGGGTGCAAGAATAGTTTTTTGCAAAAGTGCAAAAAGAACGCGAAAATTGACAAAATATGGCTTTTTTGGGTCTGTCGCGCCTTTTTGGATGACGTCAGCATGACGTCACAGGGTGGGTCAGGGTCAGATGACGTCAGCATGACATCATCAGGTGATGTGGCGGCCTATGACTGGTCCATGGGGGTGGTAAGGTGGCAGCCAGTTGGAGCAATGGTGGACGGGGCGCGTGGTCGTGGCGATGACGCAGGCAGTTAGGCAGCGCTGACGCTGGCAGACAGGTGGCGCAATATCGGACCGGTTTTTATACGAAAAGGAATCTGTCAGAGGGGGCTCCGATACAATTTGGAGGCGACGCGTGGACCCGGCCTGACGTTAGCCTCTGACAAATATCGGACGATATCTATCGGACGTCGGGGCCGGTCCGATATCCGCATCAACCGTCGGATGGAAAGACGTTGATCGGACGGTCGACGGGTCGTTGACTTGCACGGGTGATAAGGCATCGGGCGGGGGTTATAATAATATTTTCCATGGTATATGCGCTCGGCGGGACCCTTAGGAAATTTTAACGAATTTCAATGGTTTGTAATGTATTTTTACAATGGTCGATAAATCCCGAAACTTTAGGAAAAAAGGGTTTTTGATGCAATTTCATTTGCAAAGTCGCATATGCCTCGGAACTTTGGATAAATGGGTTTTTTCGCATATAAAGCTCACAAAGGCCTTAGACTTAGGATAAAGCGAGAAAGTGGGTTTTCAAGGTGCTTTTGTCATTTTGAGCGGGTTAAAGGGTGCAAAAGGGTTTTTCCAAGGTTTTTAGCGAAAAATGAAGGGTTGGCTAAGTAGATGAGTTTCTGAAGGAGAAAAAAAGGTAAGGCTTGGGTTCTTGAGCTAACCAGGTGTTAATTCAATTCCCTAGTAGTGAATCATATGGCTATAATGCCAAGGAGGAGATATTTATAGAATGCTTAGGGTTTATACACCTTGGTGTTATAGTAGTAGGGAAAGGGTGGCATAGGGATTTAGATAATACAAATTAGAGGTTAATATGGAGGGAGAAGGTGAATGAGAAGTGACACTACTAAGTTTTCTTGAAAACAACTTAGCCTAGGGAGTAGATCAAAATGAAAAGAAATTTACACAAGAAATGTGGCTCTTTAGGATACAAGAACCAATATAAAACTTTAAATTTCTTTCATAAACACAACTGTTGAAGGGATGTTAGTAATGAGTGATGAATCAGGAAAGAAGGGAAATTAGACATGCTCCTTTATGTTGTTTTCCTTGTATTGATCAGCAAGATTTAGCATGGAAGGAACACCACTTCTGCAACCCCATCTACCTACCCAACTATTTGCCTAGCATTTTTTGTTTCTTCTTGGAGGGTGCACTTAGACTTGCAGACCCTTTATGTGCCTTTTCTTTTCCATTGGCTTTTTCTTTGATTTCCTATCTAGCACTACCCTTATTTATTCCAAGGCCCCAGATTAAGCAGTTGGGAACCTTAGCTTCTCTACCTAGCTACTGGTCTGCGAAGATTAAACAGTTTGGACAGACTTCTTTCTCTATTCTACAACAGACAATTGAAACATGGCATGATCCAGATTAGACTATTGGACCATCCATCAAAATTTAATAAATATGAAGGCATGTACACCCCTTGCCTTTCCTTGAAAATATGGGATCTTTGTACCAGCAAAGCAGAGCATATTTGGCATTTGGATTTGCCAATCATGAAATATGAAACCTATTGGTATAGGTATCCAACAGTTTCTTCGGCTTGATCCAAGTCTGTTCTTGCCTTTTCTACTTTCTCACTTATGGATGCCATTAAATCGCACAATGGTTCTGCCTGGGTGATTTGCTGACACAAAAGCTTCATCTGATTTATCAATCCTTTGTTTAATTGAAATGCCTCTGCTTTGAATTCATTTATTTGTGGGAGCTTCTTTGCTTGCTCAAGTTGAGCTGACAATTGAGCAATCTGCTCATCTTTGGATTCCAGCATTTGCTCATTTGATTCTTTTAGTTGCGCCAATGCCTCTGATAGCTCCTTTTTCTTTTGGACTGCACTGTCGTCAATCCTCTGTTTTTCTTCCTGCAATTGTTTAGTTAACTGATTGTTTATTTGTTGTTGTACTAGCAATTGCTGTTCTGCCTACTCTGCCTTTTGCTGCGCTTCCGAAAATTGTGCTTCTAGAGAAAAGATATCCTGGTCTTTTGTCTTCAATAAACTGCCCACCTCTGATGCTTTGTCTATTGTCGCCGCCGAATAGGCTCCAGCATATTGCGATAATTTTGTCAAATCATTAGAGGGGTCAAATTCCTCTTTCCAAAGCACATTGCCCGTGACTGTTTGTTCTGGGAATAAAGAAGGTTGATCAGTCCTTCTCCTCTTCCTTTGTCATTTCACTACAGCTTTATGTCTTGGGCTATAGAAGACATCCAAGGGAGGAATCTCTTCAATCTGCAAAATGACTTCGCCGGAAGGATCCTTTGGGATTATTTCCACTT
>APFE030515431.1:119870-146305 GCA_000404065.3 Pinus taeda
TAAACAAATTATCACTTGGGCAATTTTTATGGAATAATTGATAGCACATTATGAGGATACAAAAAGAACACTTTTGTTAGCCAATTGATAAGTCTCAAACAAAAGGGTTCAATAATGGAGCACATTGAGGAGTTCCAAAAATTGAACATAAGGGTAAAAAATATTCCAGAGGAGCATCGGATTGATGTGTTCATAGGGACTTTAAATGATAATATCCAACATTATGTTTGCCTTTGGGAACGTGATTCATTAGAGAAGGCATTCAGGTTAGCAAAAATGGAAAGCAAAATTATGGCAACCAGGAAGCCTACCACTCACAACTATAAAGATGGAAGCGTTGTCGCCCCTAGCCTTCCCGAACCTATAAGGTTGAAACCATAATAATCGGAAGAAAAAATAGCAAAAGGGCTTTGTTACAGTTGTGATAGAAAATACAGTAAAGGTCATAAGTGTGCTTAGAAGAAATTATTCCACATAGATTGTGAAGAGGAAGAAGAAAATGAACAAGAAAGGTCAAAAGAAGAGGATATACTCCAGGAAAAAATCCTAGATAAATAAGAAATGAATCCAACTATATCTTGTAATGCATTGGCTGGAATTACCACTCCTCAAACCATCAAGATAGAAGGACATATCAAGAAGAAAAAGGTAAATAGTGTTGATTGATTCAAGAAGTACCCACAATTTTATTCACTGTAAGATAGCAAAAGAATTGAATTGCTTCCTATATCCAGCACCAGAGTGTCAAGTGATGGTTTCAAGTGGAGGAATGATAAATTTCTCTAGAAAGTGCCATAATATCAAGCTATCCATGGGAGAATATGTATTGAATAGCCCAATGCTTTCCATTCCAATGGGAGGTGTTGATGTTGTACTAGGAGTTCAATGGCTGCAATCCTTGGGTACAATAGCTTTTAACTTTCAAGAACTTTTCATGAAATTTTATGCGGAAGGAAAGGAAGTTGAATTAAGGGGTATTACAAGGAAACCGATAAAGATAATCAGCTCTAACGATATGACAAATCATCTAAAAAAGGAACAACAAGGTGTAATTGCATAATTATGTTTGCTAGATGTTTCCACATGGAAATCATCTATTTCTCCATATCTCCAAAAATTCATGGACAATTATTCCAAGGTATTTGAGACTCCCAAAGGTCTTCCACCTATTCATGATCATGATCATGCTATTCATTTGATTCTAGGAAGTGTTCCTCCAAACATTAGGCTGTACAGATATCCCTATTCCCAAAAGAGTGGAATTGAACGTATGGTTGCAGAATGCTAGAGGTTGGTATAATTCAACCTAGCTAATGTTATTTCTTTGCTCCAGTAGTATTGGTGCACAAGAAGGATGGATCATGGCGCATGTGTCTGGATTATAGGGAGCTCAACAAGCTCGCTATTAAAGGTAAGTTTCCCATTCCTGTCATTGATGAATTATTGGATGAATTGCATGGATCAATTTACTTCACCAAGTGGGATCTTCGTTCAGGATATCATCAAATCAGAATGAAGACTGAAGACATTTTGAAAACAACATTTATAACTCATGAGGGTCACTATGAATTTTTGGTCATGCCTTTTGGCCTTATCAATGCACCTTCTACATTTCAAGGTTTAATGAATTCCATTTTCAAACCCTTCCTTAGTAAATTTGTGTTAGTATTTTTTGATGATATACTAATCTACATCAAGTCTTGGAAGGATCATGTTGAACATGTTGACAGGGTGCTACAACTATTGGAGGAGAAACAATTATATGAAAAAAGATCCAAATGTTTCTTTGGAGTACAAGAGGTGGAATATCTGGGTCATATTGTATCTGATGAAGGAGTTAAGGTAGACCCTATCAAAATTAAATCCATTAAGGAATGGAAAATACCCACATCCATAAATCATTTGCGAGGATTAAACTCAGGTTGACAGGGTATTATCACAAGTTTTTTAATAATTATGGGAAAATAGTAGCACCTCTAACAACATTATTGAAGAAAGATGCATTTTCATGGACTCCAGAAATAACAAAGGCCTTCGAACATCTTAAAGAGGCAATGTGCCAAGCACTGGTCTTAGCTACACCAGACTTCACAAAAACATTTATTGTGGAATGTGATGCTGAATTGGTGTTGTTTTAATACAAGATGAAAGACCCATTGCTTTCGAAAGTAATCCAATCAAGGGAAAGTATTTACACAAAGCTATTTATGAGAAGGAAATGTTGGCAATACTACATGCACTTAAGAAATGGCGAGCCTACATGATGGGAAGACACTTTAAGGTAAAAACTGATCATGATAGCCTTAAATACTTTTTAGAACAAAGATTATCCTTTGAAGAACAATAAATATGGGTCACAAAGATGTTGGGTTATGACTTTGAAATCATCTAAAAAAACGGGAAGAAAAATGTTGTGGCAGATGCACTCTCAAGAAAGGATGAGGATGTGGAAGCATTGTTGTGCGCCATTTCTATTATCCAACCAGATTGGATAAATGAAGCAAGGGAGGAATGGAAGAATGATGAAGAAGTGTGGACACTTATTCAAAAATTACAACAAGATTCTAGTACATATGATACATTTAGCTGGAAAAATGATTCGTTATGGTACAAAGATTGCCTATACGTCTTTAAGAACTCCCAACTCAAACAAAAGATTCTTCTGGAATTTCATGCTTCTCCCTTAGGAGGGCACTCAGGATTTTTAAAAACTTACCACAAGGTTAAGAAGGATTTTTTTTGGGATGGCCTTAAATCAGATATTCAAAAGTTTGTGGCGGAATGTTTGGTTTGCCAACAAACTAAAGTTGAAACAATTAAGACACCGGGTCTATTACAACCTTTATCCATTCCAAGCCAACGTTGGGAGGAGGTTTCAATGGATTTTATCACAGGTTTACCCAAGTCTGGAAAGAGTGTCATCATGGTGGTAGTTGACAAACTTAACAAGTATGCACACTTTGGTGCATTATCACATCCATTTAAAGCCAGTACAGTTTCTACTGCATTTATGGAAACAATTCAAAAGCTACATGGAAACCCAAAGATTATTGTAAGTGACAGAGATCCCATTTTCACTGGAAATTTTTTGGACAGAATTATTTTCTTGTCTTGGTACTCAATTAGCTCATAACTCATCTTATCATCCTCAATCTGATGGGAAACTGAGATAGTAAACAAATGTTTGGAAGGATATCTTCATTGCTTTGTATCTGATAATAGACACAATGGGTCAAATGGTTGCCTCTGGCTGAATGGTGGTATAACACTTCCTTCCATACTACAGCAAAAATGATCCCATTTATGGCACTTTATGGATATCAGCCACCATCATCACATCATATTTAAGAGAAAATTCTAAGGTTCAAGCAGTGGAACATCACATCGAGCATCAACAACAAGTTCTCCAACTCTTAAAGGATAACCTCATGTTGGTGCAGAATAGAATGAAACAACAAGCAGATCAACATTGGAGCGAAAGAAGTTTTGATGTAGGTGACTGGGTATTCCTAGGACTACAACCATATAAACAAATGTCCCTCAAGCAAGCTAAGAAGGATAATAAATTATCACCAAAGTATTATGGTCCGTAAAAGGTGTTGCAAAAGATTGGTACTATTGCATACAAATTGGAGCTTCCTGCAGCTTCTCGAGATCACCTAGTTTTCCATGTTTCATGTTTAAAGAAGGTTATAGGCGACAAGCTCCTAATTCAAACAATATTGCTAGAACTTGACGAGGAAGGAAAAATCATATTGGAACCAGAAGCAGTCATAGAAATAAGAACTCGATAACTACGAAATCAGTCCATTTCGAAGTATCTCATCAAGTGGAAGAACTTATCCACTAAAGATTCCACATGAGAGGATGAGAATTTTATATAGAAGCATCCAGAACTACTCAAGCGTTGAGGACAACACTTTTTTGAAGGACAGGAGCATGTTAGGTCCCTATAATACTAGTGATGCCCCCATTACTATTGTAGTTGTATCCCTTATTAATATTGTTGTGCCCCTATTGTCCCCATATTGTTATTATTGTGTCCCATAGAATCCCTCTATTGTTATTTTTGTGCCTTTATATTATTATTGTTAGGTCGGCTTGGTTATATTGTGACCCCTTAGAATCCTATATATAGAAAGGAGGTTTTGTCGTTTGAATCGTCCAAGAATTGTTCAATTGTGTAATGTAAAGGAGGTTTCCCCCTCAAAGAGGCTAAATTCTAAGGTGTTCAATTGTGTTTTCTATCTTTTTGTGAGTTGGTTTCATAACACAGAGCTAGAAAGAGCATGAGATGCCAATTTGACTTGTGCGTCCCAATGGTGCGTTGAAGCATCGTAATCAAAACTTTGTTCATAGCTTCAACTTGGCCATTGGCCTGAGGGCAGTATGAGGTTGAGCCATCGTGGCACAAGCCCAATGTAGAAGTCATCTCAGCCATCATGTCATCTTGAAAATGGGAGCCATGGTTGGTGATAATGGCCTGAGGCACTCGAAACCTAGAAATAATGTGATTGGATAGAAATTGAGCCATCGTTTTATTGTCAATAGAGTAGGTAGGCATCACTTTGGCCCATTTGGTGAAATATTCCACAGAAATGATAATATACCCATGCCCCCTAGTTGAACGATGGTTATAGGTCATATAGTCGATGCCCCATTTGGCAAAAGGACCAACAGTAATAACGGGGTGTAGGTGAGCATGTGGGGCATGCATATATGCTGATAAATTTGGATCTCATGGAACTTGTGAACAAAAAGGATGCAATCCTTGAAGATAGAGGGCCAGAAATAATCAGCATGAAGGATTTTTTTAGGAGTAGCATATCTAGATAGGTGACCACCACATGCACCAGAATGGAAGTCATTCAAGACACTCTTAGCCTCCTCAGGAGTGAGACAGTGGTGAAGAATTGGATTAACACCGATGCGGCATAAAGTATCTTTAATGATACGATAAGGTTGAGATTGATGCCAAATGCGTCAGTGATCATCCTTAGTCAATGTAGGCCAGAAGGTGGATGTCTGGAGATATACGATGATATCACTGTACCAGGTGCCAAGAGTGTTAATTAAGAAAAGAGTCTCATCCAAGAGCTGCTCGTCGGCACTAGCAGGAAGAGAAGCAGAGGGAAGGGAGCAAATCAACTCAGCGAAGACCAGTGATTTCTTAGATTTGGCAGTAGTAAACACCAAATCAAATTCTTGGAGGATATTAATCCACTTCAAATACTTTCCCCCTAGCAACTAACGAGTCAGGATGTAGGTCATGGGGTTGCATTCCAAAATCACAGTGGTAGTGCGGAGTAGAATGTAATGTTGAAAGCGTTGAAAATCCTATACGGAAGCCAAAGCCAACCTCTCGACATGAGCATAACACGTTTCGGTGTCGAGGAGGTTGTGCCTGAGGTAATAAATAACATGTTCATTTCCTCTGTCATTGTCTTGTACCAACACCATAACGATGGTACTAGAAGCTGCATATAGATAAAGGAAGTAATTGCGATGATAGTATGTGGGATCCAACAAAGGACCATTGATGAGGACAACCTTTAGGTCATTGAAATACTTTTGGGCAACCTCATCCCAAACAAACAGGATTCCTTGCTTAAACAACCGGGTGAACCCTAAAGCTAGCTAAGCATAGTTCAATGTGAAATGATAGAGGAAATTTGTTTTTCCCTGTAGACTCTGTAGTTGATGCAATGAAGATGGAGGGGGTAAATTAACTATGGCCTCGAATTTAAGAGTATCAAGGCGAATGCCTTCTTTCAAAATGATAAAGCCAAGGAGTCATCTGATTCAACACAGAAGACACATTTATGTAGATTCAGCCAAATGTTGTAGTGTCTACAACGAAGAAAAATTTAACGGAGATGATTAGGGTGATCATGGCATTTATGAGAATGAGTAGGGAGATCATCCAAGAAAGGTTGAATGATGTTTTGAATGTCATGGAATGCATAAGACATCACTCTCTGAAATGTTGCCCTATCATTCTTAAGGCCAAAAGGGATATTTTTATATGTGAAGGTCTCCCACAAGCAAATAAATGTTGTCTTATCTTGATCAACGATGCAATGTTTATCTAGTTGTAACCAAAAAAATTGTCCATAAAGGAAAATAATTCACTCCCAACATATTCATCAATGATCTGGTAAATGAAGGGAGTGGGGTAATTATCCTTAAGACAGACATGATTTAGATCATAGTAATCGATGTAAACGTGAATAGTGCCTTGTTTCTTTATCCCTGGTACAATATTTGACACCCAATCCATAAGAGGGATTGGATAAATAAATCCATCTTTCAGAAGTTTTTCAACTTCACCCTTGATGGCAGACTCTTTTCTAGGGTGCACTAGATGAAGCCATTGATGAACAGGCTTCACATGAGGCTAAGTTGGAATCTCGTGCACGACTATACTTGGTTCAATGCCAGTCATTTCTTCATATGACCATGCAAAAAAAATCCCTGAGCTCTTGGAATAGATGATTATAGAGCTTGATATCTTCTGGAGAAAAAGTTACCTTGATATGGACATTTTCAACGACACCAGGTTTGACAAAAATATAAATTGGCATCATTTGGGTAATTTTACCCATGTTCTCTTTCGACCAAACTTCATGAGTCATGATCAGTGTCTGAAGTGGTAGGGATAGGAACTGAAAATAGAAATCCTCGAGACAAATAGACATGACCGTCAGGCCAAGCAAGAATGAGGAACAATGATGAATGTCATTCCAAGGTACTTCCTCCAGAGAGATTACTTCCATTATACTTTTATCAAAAATAAAAGTCTCTTCTAAGGGATCGAGAGATCCTGAAGAACCAAGCCATGGGGATTGAGAATATGCATCGAGAGATGTTCTCGAAACATGATGATCAGAGGATACTGAAGGTGAAGTCGAAAAAATTTCCACGTAATAAATTTCAGCGGCACTTAACGACATAACCTCAACCCATGTATCAACAAGATTTAGCAAAGGAATGACCCAAGGATCAAACTTGACTGAAATCATGTTGATAGAGGCAACACGAGGAGGTGGGAGTGGAAAGATGCCCATCAAGGTAGGATCTTTAAAGAGTCATGGCCCCACACTCTCATAAGGAGCTCTGGTGTGCTTGACATATGGAACATTGCCATCCGAGGAGGAAGAGGCAAAGAAGGAAAGTTGGTCGACTATGACTATCTTCCCTTAATGGGGAAAACGAATCACACAGAAAAGGGAGGAGGATGCAACATGCATGGCATGGGTCTAGCTCTGTCCGAGTAGAAGATTGTAGTTAATATTAGCATCAACAATCTCTACTTTGACATGTACCGTCTTTCCCTCTAAAGTAATGGAAAGTTTGGAAAGGACACCAAATGGTTGTGAATTGCGCCCGTCAAAACCTTCTAGAGTGTTAGGGGACTGGTTCAGAGTAGGAGAACCAATTTCCTTCCAACAAGAGACATACATGATGTAGGTAGAAGCACCTTCATTGATCACATTCCTATTAATGGTTTTCTCATTTACGATCACCTGAATGAGAAAGGAAATTTGATGAGGTAAACATGAAACGTGGTTTTCCAAGTCAAAACAGATGAGAATAGAGTCAGCTGGATCAATACCCCCAATAGCCGACAATAACAATTTCCATTGAGAAGTATAGCTTTGAAGGACCTGGAGAGCAGACAGAACTAGTGATGCTTGAGCCAAATCTTCAACAATGTTATAATGTTGAACGGCTCGAGCGTTAGGATTGTACGAGGAGTTTCGAAGCACACCTCGAGAAGGTGGTCAAATGGTGGAATCAGGATTAGGTCGCTCTATATGGAGAGGACCAGAACTAGATGGGGTGAAAGAATAAGGGGTACCTTATTTCTCTTTCATTGTTGATGGGGTAGGAGTTTGATAATCTTTTGACCTGGTAGCTATGTTAATCGAGGTACTCATCATGAACACTTGTGAACCTGAGGAAGCGGATAACTAAGGCTAGTCTACCATTTGAGTCTGCTGGGATGGAAAGGGCTCTCTAAGGACAGCTGGGGTCCCTTTGAGAAAATGACTAACTTCAGACTATTTGGGACAATCCTTAGTATAGTGATCCTCCTCGCAAATGAGGTATGGATACTTGGGTTTCAGTTGGGAAGTATCACTAGTAGATGACTTAGGAGGACCCTGTTTTAGGGCATCGGCTTTACCCTTGCCTTTTCCTTTATTATTACCTTTAGAGGATTTATCCGCTATGGTAGACTAAATAGTGTGAACTTTCGAGGTTTTACCAGGGCCAGATGAATTGTGAGAGGAATCATTGGGAGCAGTGTTGGAGGCTGACTTCTATTTGGAAGAATATTTTGCAGGGGTTTGAGTCACTGAACCAATTACTCCATCAACAGGAGGGGTAGTCGGAGACTTAGATGTAATCAGATCATATGATGGTCTAGGTGTGCCAGGTAACACATCATATAACGTGCCAGATTGTGAACAGACGAGGTCTAGATACTAGGCACACATGATGGCTTGTTCCTCAATGACGCATCCACCCATATCAATGTCCTCAACATTTTGTTGATGAATGATTTGGTGAACCACTTGGTCAACAACTAATAAGAAATATCAAACTTAATCAGGTGGCACCTATGTCTCAATTCATGGATGTGATTAGAGGTGTGAGTCATAGTGTCTTGCTTGAGTGACGTTAACATATGGGTTCCAGTTTCATATTGAATCGGTAGCTGGAAATGTTTGAAACATGTCATGGCGAGAGTGTTAAAGTCATGATCGGTATTTTGAGGTAACTCGATATACCACTTGGCTACATCACCTATAAGAGTTCATTGGAAAATTTGAAGACGAATGGAACCATCGATGTAGGAATTCAAGGAGCACCAGAGGTGATATGCCATCATATGGGCCTATAGATCCTCTTTCGATTTTCCTTCAAACTTCAGACAATTGCTTGGAATCTTGGATGGAACTGGAGGCCAGTATGGTGAATGAAGAATCGGGTCATTTGTGAGACTAGACACATCTGGCAATTCCAGTGTAGCCAAGAATGACAATTGGGTATTGAAAGGAATTTCAGGTCGATAAGGGGGCCCAACTAGCGAGGCCCATCCCTGTTGGTAAGGAATTTTTCCCCATAGTGGAGGATTTTGTCCATACAACATTTTATTTTTCCCCCACTATAGGTTACCTTTCCCGTAGGGAGGATCCTGACCTTGAAAGCCCTGAAACTATCTAGCCAAAGGCTGTTGATAAACACATATGGGTTAAAAGGTTATTGAGCCTGTTGGCCTTGGATATATGGATTTTGCACCTCATGTCCCTGGGCATAAGGGTTTTGGACCTGCTACCCCTGGAAAAAAGGGTTTTGTACCTTATGTCCTTGGACGTAAGGATTTTGCACTTGTTGCCCTTGGACATAAGGATTTTGGACTTGTTGTCCTTGGAGAAAGGGAGGTTAAACCTATTTCCCTTGGACATAAGGATTCTACGCCTGCTGTTGTAGGACTTGACCCTAGCCTTTCCCTTGCAAGGTTTGACCCTGTTGATATGAGTATAAGGGTTTCTTCTGCCTGGGTTGACCTTGTTGCGGCAAGGGCTGACCTTGCGGCTGTAAAGGTTGTCCCTACGGTTGTAGAGGTTGGCCTTATGAAGGCATAGGCTGGGAAGATTGCGGTGCATACTTCATTTATGGCTGCATGGTTTGTTGCAACTATTGTGAGGGTTTCCCCTGTGGTTGTTGCAGTTGCCCTTGTTGCGGCATCATCTGGCCTTGCTGTTGCATGGATGGCCCTTGGTGCAATGAAGGTTTCCCTTGCTGCTGCATGGATGGACCTTGATGCAATGAAGGTTTCCCTTGCTGCAATGAAGGTTTCCCTTGTTGCTGCAGGATCTATCCTTGTTGCTTCAAAGGTACTTGAATAGTTCCTAGAATGACACCTTGAAAGTTCTTGAACTATATCTAGCCATACCCACCAAGTGTGGTGGACGGACTAGGCTAGACATAAGGTCTAGGATGAGGGATGTATGGTAGATTAACCATCACTTATGAACCACATGGGACATAAGGAGGTTGGTACTGAACCTAAGCCATATTAGGCTATTGGTACTGGATGTTACTTGAACCAAATGCACCAACAGGGTTCCGCTATTGGTGTTGTACATTTCTTAATCCAGTGAGACTAATAGGGTTTAGAATGACACTCGAAGAGGGCTAGTTCATGCCAACCATGTGAGATTTTGAACCACTCACCTTGGTTGTGCCAGACATCATAGAAACATTTGAACTTTACCCCCAGGCGGTGGCACAGTCTGCCCACCTACTAGAGGAATCGAAGAACTGATAGAGACATGACTCAAGATCATCAATTGAACCGGATGGGTTACTTGAATCGACGAAAAAAGAGGATTTGGAATGGTGGGTTGTACCGGGACTAAAGAAACTATAGAAATGACCATCAGTTGGGAGGTAGGGTTCTGAATGAATGAACCTATGGTAGGCATAGTGCCAGATTCCCAAATAGGGTTGTGATATAATGATGAGGTAGTAGGCCTGCCTAAAACCAACTGAGCTAAAGTCACATAATTATGAGGTAACTCAAGATGAAAATTGGTTAGAATGCTTCTTGTGTAAGGGAAACCTGCAGGAGGTAAAGGATATTCCTGCTCCTTAACTGTGCGTGGAGTGGAAACCTCCGAGTGACCCGGAGAGGAGACTGGGATTTCACCTTTTGATTCCATGGGTGAAAATAGGTGACAACGGACTACGCAAGATGTTCGAGGGGATAATTCCAAAGGAATACCCGATAGACCATACAAACTGTATGGACACTCCGGTGATATCAAAACAGGATCGAACAAAGCATTCAGAGGATAAACAACCAGTCCAAGTTGACCTTCAAAAGTCGGTGGACTCTCGGGAGTCTGGATAGGATTATCCGAAGATTCCAAGCCAATGTCAAAAGTGACCCAGTATCTGAAGGGGGAGGGCGAGATGACAAAGGTAGAATACTCAGAACAATTCCAAGATAAACACCTTGGTCCTCAAGCGACTGCAACAATTCAAGAAAAGGCTCCTCAGACAATATTTCATACATAGGAGAGGAAGTGGAACTAGGTAAACTAGTTGGCTCAACCACAATAATTTTGTCTCAAATGACCAAAAGAGAGATTGATTTGAAGGCTTTAAAATGCATTTAAAGATATACTCACAATGTGGTCTAGAAAAGACTAACAAGAATGTTATAATATTGTGGGAAACAATTTTTTAAGATGCAAAAACAAACTAGTGCTCTTTCATGTTTTAAGAGTCGAGAAAGAAGCAAAGGTGACTCTATCACTTTCCTTTTGAAACGAGCTCAAAAGGACAAGTGCTCAAGTGATCTTTTATATTTAGGGAGTTAAAAAGATAAAAATGACTACTAAGGATGATCTAGGCAAAAGGATTACCAGGTAATTGTGAACTGCAGAATACCTCCTGGTAAACTGAGAAGTACGGGTAGGCAATCTCCCTGAATGTTGTGTTTGGTGTATCACATTTACAAGGTGGCAGACTCGGCTTCCTATGGATAAAGGATTGCAACCTAATGGGGTCTCCCTTTATATACTTGATGGTTTGGGGAGCACAAGTCCGTACTAGTGATGTCTAGTACCGAACCAAATGACAACTACTAGGTTTAAAGATGCCAGAACATGTCTCTAGCCTAGACCTTCTAAAATGTGATCGTTAGATTTCAAATTCGCCTTAGGTTAATTGAGTACATTATAGAGTTGATCATGAAATTATGTCTAAGTTTTCAGGCCTTATCGATGTTACTCGAAAACACCTATATGTAGCTAAATGAGATAAGACCCTTTAAATTCAATGAATTGTCTACACTAATGAGAGTAGGAAACACACTCAAATACAACAAAATAAGCAATTGAAAGCAAAAATACTTGTTCACTATTTCTCTTTTGAAAACAAAATGATGAAAAAACTCTTTCCAATTCCTATCTTTCCTATCAAATGCACTTCAAGTAGTCCTTTCACTAGCAAAGAGAATTCATTTATTTTCCAATGCAAATGATGATGCAACTCTAGTTTTCATTGATGCTAACTAATGTAACATATTGATGCAGCAAACTAGAATTATGTATTTTTCAACGAAATGAAGGAATGAATCTTTCACAAACACATCATACTTCAATGAAAAATTTTCAATTCAATCAATCACAAGCAAATGCAAAGTGCAAAAGAGAATTCCTTTCACACCAGTGAAGCAAAGATCAACCAATAACAAGATGAGCAATGTGATCTATGCTCGAAAAGAGACGCTAAAAAACAAACAAAACTTTTCAAACTTGTTGAGTGGAAATCAAAGCAACAAAAGGAATAATGAAACAAAATGTAAGGAGAAACATTGACTATCAACTTGACTTGCTGAGCACACAAACAAGTGAATGGATGACGACCTAGATGCACTAGGGTGACGAACCACCCAAGAATTCAAGAAACCAAGTGAAGAAAATGGAAATCAAAAAGCATACAAACCAAACAAAGATAGCTTTCCAGTCAAGGAGAACACAGTCAAAACAAGCTGAGAGATAGAAATCAAGAGGGCAAGACACACTGGCTATGATCTAGGGTAAACCCTCATCTTCATCTATAGGAATTGGTGTGACTACTTAACTAAAAACAAGTGCCAGAAGGGGGTCGACGCAACTATTTTTGTGAAACTCGCGCTGATAGGAGCGACAGTCAGAAAATTAAACATGCTGACCGAGGATTCAAGGAAAAAAATAAAAACTTTCAAAGGCTAAAACCAGACTTGCCATAGTAAATTTCAAGCTCATAGCAGTAAACCAGGCAAAGCAAATAACACTGAAGAGAAATGGTGATACTAGAAAAGTTCACACAAAACCATAAAATGACAATCAACCAAACAAAAGGATTGGCTCCCCAGTATGGTCGCCAATTTGTGGTACAAGTAAATTCTCAGTGTAGGCACAAACAATTCCTCTACCTCGAGAGAGCGGGTCTAGCCACAAACAAGAAATCTATGGAAAATATCTTTAAGCTAGATCAATTAATAGGGCCTACCTCTTAGAACTCTATTCCATTTGGTGATGATCCTACTTCCTCAGTCCAACTATCTTCCATTTCCTTCCTTCAAATACCTAAAACAAGCAAACAATAATGACAACAAATGTGATAGAATACAATATTGTATTCAACCTACTTAATAGGTCAAGGAACATTAAGCCATAAATATGTAAAGTGACACTTCATGTAGGAAATCAATCAATAGTTGCATTTATATAAATCAGAAAGAGATTACAATCGGTGCCTTGTCGTTGTTGGTCTCCTCCGATGGTATCCGGGTTCCCACACTTCTACTAGCACTTCATGGATAGCCCCAACAATGAAAGTCTTAAGGTCTCTTTCCCTCTAGTCTCAAAACAAACCAAAAACACACTATTCTCCCTCAAACATACACTAGAAAGCTACAAGCTAGGTGACTTGTTGATGGTTCCTTTCACCATGGGAGAAGGTCTTATCTCTTGATTTTGTTCCATCCTAGTAGGGAAAAGGAGCCCAAACTAACTTCCTCGGATCCATCCAGCCCAACCATCTACCAGAATTTCATTACGAAGCTTCTAGAGCTGGAAGTTTCGACTCCATATTAAAAAAAACTTGCCAAAAGAGGATTGACGCGACTGGAAAAGGGTTCAGTCACTCCATACGATACTGGGGCTAGTTTTAATCTTTGTAAATCGGTACGAGGAGGAAATTGGTTAATAACATTGGTCTTGTAAATTAGGAAAAAGGGAAGATTCTTGGGAAATTATGCAAAAGCGAATTATTCTGCTCATGAAGAGGGACATACTAGGAGTTTCTTCATGATGGGAAGGTATGTTGGGTTCACTGTAGAGGTCCTCCAGGATCATGGACCGGGAGTATAGGGACAGTGGAAAAACGTTGTGTAATAGAGCTCAATAAGATGCTAGAGGCTGGAATCATTGAACCAGTTAAAGAATCTGATTGGGTAAGCCCTATGGTGGTTTAGGAAAATAATAAGTAGAGTGAAATCAAAATACGCGTAGATTTAAGAAAGCTAAACGATGCATGTCTACATGATCAGTTTCTAACACCATTTACTGATTAAGTTTTATAGAATGTTGGAGGACATGAGGCTTATTCATTCACTTATGGGTTCTCAAGGTACCATCAGATTGAGATCGCACTGGAGGATCACAGCAAGACAACCTTCACAATAGAGTGGCGATGTTTCTAGTACACAGTGATACCATTCGGGTTGAAGAATGCACTGGTGATGTCTTCATGGGTTGTAATTATCGCGTTTAAAGAACTTATCCATAAATTTCTCTAAGTACATTTTGATGACTAGACTATGTTCAGATTGGTAAAGCACCATGTTGCAAGTTTGCACCTGATGGTGGATACTTGTTGTAGATATCAAATTGCATTGAATTTGAAGAAATGGATATTTTGTGTGCCATATGGAATCTTGCTGGGTCATGTGGTCTACAAAGAAGGGTTAATGGTAGACCCTCCGAAGATAGTAGTGATTATCAATTTAGAAGCTCTGAAGAATGTGAAGTAGTTGCGTGCAACGTTAGGGAACACTTGTAATTATAGAAAACTTATCAAGGCTTATGCTCCGACAATTGCGTCGATGGAGAAGTTACTGAAGAAAGACATGACTTTATACTGGGATGATGAGTGTCAGCACAGTCTAGATGTATTTAAGGAAAAGATGGTGACTGCACCTATCTTGGTGTTCTTGTACTAGAAGAAAGATTTCCACATTCATGTGGATGCCTCTTGTATTGCACTAAGTGTGGTACTAACCCAAGCAGGAGAAGGCGACATTGATCATCTGATAGCTTTTGAGAGCATAAAATTCTTAAAACCTGAGAAGAACTATTCAACTATGGAGCATGAAGGGCTGACGATGGTCTACGTCTAGTCTACGCGCTGCAAAAGTTTCAACATTATTTGTTGGGCACACATTTCAAAATGTACATAGATCACTCCACTCTCAAATACCTGGTCAATATGCCTGTGTTGGGGGGGAAGATCTATAGGTGGTTATTATTGTTTCAAGAATATGATTTTGAAGTCATTCTGAAGCCTAGACAGTTGAATGTGGGGCCAGATCATCTATCAAGGATTGAGACAGGTGAAGAACCCACAAATTTGGACGAAGGATTGTGGGATGCATAGCTATTTGTTGTACAAATAGAAAATGATAATTTTTCATATATAATTCAGTTTCTAACTATAGGAACAGCTCTGGGAGGGTATTCTACTTAGCCAAAGAAGGAACTAGTGGTCCATCTTGCTGATTTTTCTATGATCACGGGACACTTGTATAAGATGGGTACTGATGAGATATTGCGCAGATATGTTCTGGAGTTCGAGCGCTCTAGTATCCTCATTGAAGCACATGGAGGAGTAGGAAGAGGACACTATGCAGGTAGAGTGACCATGTAGAATATTTTTCACGCAAGCGTACTGCAAGGCATGCAAGGCTTTCCAGAGGATGGGAAAGCCATCGCAAAGGGATGAATTTCCCTTAAATCCTTAGACTTCATTATAGGTATTCAACAAGTGGGCTATTGACTTTATAGGTCTGATATAGCCACTAGGGAAGAAGACAGGCATGCAGTATATTATCATTGTGACCGAGTACTTAACAAGATGGGTGGAAGCACAACCAATCAAGGATTGTAGCACTGCTACAGCCGCGGAGTTTTTGATTGAGTACGTGTTGACAAGGTTTGTTCTTCCAAAGATACTGATGAGAAATCAAGGTACACACTTCTTAAATGAAACTATTGTTGGGATGCTCAAAGAATTTCAGGTATATCATTAGAAGAGTATGCCCTATCACCCTCAGGAAAATGGAATAGTTGAAGCATTTAATAAGATCTTGGAGAATGCGTTGACTACAATCTGCAACATGAAGAATGACTGGGATGTGTGCATACTGGTAGTCCTATGGGTGTATAGGATGACATGTAAGAAGCTAACAGGACAAACCCCATTCAGGTTGGTCTATGGGATAGAAGCAATCATGCCAATGGAGTATATTGTGCGAAGTCTACGGATTGCAGCATTGAAAAATATGGTTGATCATGAGACTATGGAAGAGCACCTCACGCAGTTACTAGAGCTTGAAGAAGACCAATTTCTAGTCATATTACACCAATAGGTGCAGAAGGAACGTGAGAAGGCTTGGAATGATAGGCATATTAAGTTGCGCACCTTCAAGATGAATGATCTCGTGCTGCTAAATGATAGCAAGTTCACAAAGTTTCTGGGAAAATTTCAAAGGAACTAGTTAGGGCTATATGTTGTTAAGGAAATCATGGATGGTGGTGTAGTTCAACTCGTGAACATGAATGGGGAACCATTCCCAGGAAGATTCAATGGAAACTTACTAAAGTTGTATCAAGGAAATCCTGCCCCTACGTGATGACTATATGATGGCAGGAAAGTCTTAGTACCCCAGGCAGTTGTAAGGAGGTACGGGAATATAAAATACACTGACTAAAGAATGGGGAAACAAAGTGGGTTTCATGAGGAAAGCAAGCAGTGTGCCAGGAGGAAGTGGGCCAAGAGGGTTGCACCATGGCGGATGGTGTTGCACAGCTAGGTCCAAAAAGAGTCATTGAGTGCACTGTAGCTGATTGGATGGAAGAAATCCTGTTAAGAGGAGTGGGTAGGTTAAATTTATGGTGCAAAATATTTGGAAACATGGCACCAAATATGCATTTATGATCAATAAATGGAGGGAACTATTGGACTTGAATTTGAAAGTGCTTATAAATATGACATGTAGAAGAACACTTTGCCTTTAGAGAATTTTCTGTGAGCTCTGTTGTGTGAGGTGTATGAATAGAGAAGATTGGAAAGATATATTTAATTATTCAAGGCTAGCTCACATGTCTGAAACCTTCTGCAAATCCTTCTTAGACATAATGAATTCAACAAATCTCATAGAAGCCACCAGTTCTGAAGTCGTTGTCACTGACGTGGTGGTCCCTGAAGTCGCGATGATGGAATCTATGCCATCTATACCTATGGTGCCAAGGTTGCCTAGGTCGAAGCCATATGCTACTAAGGAAAAGAAGAAGAAACCCCAAGTTGTTCTGGTGAGGCAGTCACTGAGGAAGATACCGACAGAGGTTAGGTAGAAAGGAAAAATGGAAAATACAAGTAGCCCCATGAACCTTTAGATTTGGATGAAGAAGAGCTCCACAATCGAGTTGAGGAGTTGGATGTTGATGAGGGAGAGCTTATCACTAGGCTCCTGAAATATATCCCTCTGAGGAAAGGCAAATGATCTGGAATTTATCCAGGAAAAAGAATTAAAGGTGTTACAGACTCATGTGCATGGATATGCTTATGTTACTTTATGCAATGGATCGATAAGATTCTGAAATACATAGACATTGAAGCAGTTAGAGAAAACACAATAGAAAAACATGTAAATACAACAAGTTTAATAATGATTTCACCCAATGCTCCTGGGCTACGTCTCCTGGTCCAGCCTTCAGTGGTGGCCTCTATATTATGTTTTCAAAGCATATTTTTTATAGCAGTCAGCTCAATTTGAGTCTCACTCAACAGATATAAATCAATAGGATTGGACTTGGATCCCCCAAGTCTCTGGAGTACACAGACTCTCCTTACTAAATCTTAACCTCTATTGGTCACAGTGGTATGAGCCCAATATGAGACTCATACATGACAGGCATATACCAAGGAGTTCGCTTGAACCTCTCATGCCTTCTTTGGAGTACACAAACTCTCTGACTCTCTCTAGCTTTGTCTCGATGCTGCCTTTGCTCTACAGGTCAGCTCGACTTACTTTCTCTATTCTCTGCTCTTAGCTTTCTACTCAATTTTCTCACTGCTTACTGCTTTCTAGTTGCTTACTTTGTCTTTGTTAGTTTGTGGCTTTAAAGCTAGTCTCCTTTCTGACTATTCATTTCCACTTCTTGGAATTCTGGTTCTTCTGCCTCTATCCATTTGAATTCCCCTGTTCTACGTCATCATCAGTGTGTAATGCTTGACAGGGAGGTGGCCACCTGTTTCATAATGAACTGAGTGTCAATTCTCTTGGAAATGTTTGAACGGTCGTTATTTTCGTTTAACTCCCAGATTACCCATGAACATGATTCTTCTGCCAACTCATCGTTCATGCCGGACTTCAAACTTTATATAACTCGGCTTGTTTACCCCGTTGAATCTGGTCATCCATTAGATCGCATGTTCACCGTTGATTTGGAGCCTCTAGATCTTATAGTCTCCATCCATATTGGGCGGGTAAGTTGCGTGATGTTTACCCATCCGACGTGAGCAGCTTTCTCTCTCTTCCATTGTACGCATGGCACCCAATGTGTGGCATCGGGCAGGACTCGGTTGAAACCACTTACCGCTCAAATCACTTCCGATATCCTGTCGGTTTTTGTGTGGGACCCGCCTCTAACGGAATCGGAAAATTCCGTATGGTTTTTGACTTTTTGGTTTTGGTCACTCAGGGATTTTCCCTCATTGAGGGGTTTGCCTAGCAATATGTGATTAGCAACTTATCACTAATATCAAAAACCTCCCCCGTTTATCCAAAAGACCTCCTGTTTCATTGATTTGTGGCAGCGCGCGTTACCATGGGCCAACAATCTGCGCGCTTGACCGAGGGTCCTTGTTGCTCCACACTACTCACAAATTACAATTGTTCCGAGGATTTTTCTGATAAGCTCAACCTTTGTAAGTCTCTGAAACTTTGGCATGAATTTTGCAGAGTTATAAAAACTTAGAGAGTGTTTTAGGATCCAATTCGAATCACGACCTTCCCACTTAAAAATCTTTTGGACCACCAAAAATTGGTTTTTAAGCATCAATCAAGTGAGGGTATAAACTCCTTGCTTGTCCAATTTCTATCCATTTTGCACTGCTTGGTTTTGAACCTTTGAGCCCAATCCTAGGGTACTCAACATCCCCTCTGCTCGTGGTTCTCACCTTCATGTCTAGAACTGTATCTTCCTGCAATTCATTAAGATATTCAAGGAACAGATCATCAATAGAAGGAAATTAACTCTACTCTTTGGGGTCTTCAATTAATGAAGGTTAAAATAGTCTCAAGCTGTCTGCATTAACAACTGAGTAGATGTGCATGTAAGCTGGTAAATCAAGGCAAAAAGCACTCTCACAAATTTTCTCAAGTATCTTGAAAGGTCCATACCTTATTGGATTCAACTTCTTACCTTCACCTTGCATTCTGTCTTTGCTGATATACAACCAGACTTGATCACCAACTTGGAAACTATGCTCCATCCGATGCTTATCATGCCTTGCCTTGTACTTGGCTTGGCTCTTTTCCAGTTGTTCCTATACTACCTGGTGAATATCTTGGATTTCTTCAATGAACATGGTTGCCTTATCCACATCACTATGTCCATCAACCGCTATGTCTTTCCCAAAGACAAAATCCAAGGGAGACCTTGGTGTGAAACCAAAACAGATCTCAAAAGGAGATCTCTGTGTAGAAGAATGTTTAGCTCGGTTGTAAGCAAGCTGCACATAACATAAATGTTCATCCTAAAGCTTGGGATGCTTGTTACAATAACCTCTGAGCAACTGGATCACTGTCCTATTGACCACTTCTGTTTGGCCATCTATTTGTGGATGAAAAGTTGTGCTCTTCTTCAGTCTAGTGTCCATCAATTCCCACAAACTTGACCAAAATTTCCCAACTAATCGGGTATCTCGACCAGATATAATGGAAGTGGGTAATCCAAAATGAATCCATACATGCTGAAATAACAACTTTGCAGTTTGTTCAGTTGTAATCTGTTTGTTACAAGGTATTAAAATACACATTTTACTGAACCTATCCACAACAACATATAAATAGTTGTGACCTTTTCTAGATTTAGGCAGTCCCCCAACAAAGTCCATGGAAACACTTTTCGAAGGATGAGAAGGAACTGGTAGTGGAGTGTACAAGCCTAGTTTTCTATTGCTGGGATTGCTTTTAGCACACATGGTACACCCTCTTACATATCTAGAAACTCTCATTCATTTTTGGCCAATAACAAAATCTTTGCAGCTGTGCAACTATTTTACTTACACCAAAGTGACCTGATATTAGAGAAGTGTGTGCTTCTCAAATTTTCTTTACTCTTTCAGTTTGTGGAATGCATAGCTTTCCAAAATGATACAAGAGTTGGTCCTTAACATGATAGTCCAATTCTTCTACTTGTTTTCCATGACTTAAAGTTGTATATATATCTTTAAAATCTATATCTTGAGCATACTATTCAATGTAGCTTTCATGCAATACTGAATTATGCTTAAGTATAGTAGATGCATTTATGATTGGTCTGGACAACATATCTGCAACTTTATTGTGTATGCCATTTTTATATCAGATGACTAGATGAAACTATTGTAGAAAACCCATACATCTATAGTGTCTTGATTGCTACAACTTAGTTTGGGAGTGTAAATATTGAAGTGGTTGATAATCAGTATGTCTAACTGTCTCTTTGCCCATTAAATAATCTTTCCACTTTTTCACACTCTATACTAATGCATACAATTATTTATCATATGTGGGATAGTTAACTACTGCAGAATTAAATGTCTCAGAATGATAACATATGGGTTTACCATGCTGCATCAACACTTCTCCCATGGGATAGTCACTAGCATCTGTTTCAATCTCAAATGGTCTTTGAAGATCAGGAAGTGCTAGTACTGGTGTTGTACTAATCTTTTCTTTGAAGGTTTCGAAGGATTTTTGCTATTTTCCTCCCCACTGAAATACCTTTTTCAATCCTGTTAAAGCATGTAAGGGAGCTGCAATCAAGGAAAAGTTAGCAATAAACTTTCTCCAATACTGTGCTGCTCCAAATAAGCTTCTAACTTCTATAGTAGATTTGGGTTTAGGCCAGTTTACAATGACTGCAACCTTAGAGGGATCTATCTTCAATTCACCACCCCCTACAATATGACCCAAATAATTCAAAGTTGTTTTGCCAAATTCACATTTTGAGAGCTTAACAAAAGGATTTTATCTTTTCAAAACATCTAGAGTCTTCTTGACATGCTTTAAATGTTCTTCCCACGTTTTACTGAATATAAGAATGTCATCTAAATATACAATGACAAAATCATCAAGAAAATGTCTGAGTACATCATTCATTACTCTCATGAAAGTAGCAGGAGCATTAGTTAAGCCAAAAGGCATAACCAACCACTCATACAATCCCTGCTTTGCTTTGAAAGAAGTCTTCCATGCATCTTGCTCTGCAACTCTGACCTGATGATAACCACTATGCAAGTCCAACTTGGAAAAATAAACAACTTCTTTCAACTGATCTAATAAATAATCTATGTGAGGAAGAGGATAATGATTTTTGATCGTTATCTTATTTAGTGCTCTATAAGAAATGCACATTCTCCATGAGCCATCTTTCTTTCTCACCAAGACAATTGGAGACCCACCTGGTGATGTGCTAGGCCTTATGAACCCTTTCTCTGGTAGCTCCTGTACCTTATTCTTGATTACTCCATTCTCTAAAGTGGACAACCTTTTATACCTATGGTTGTGATTGTTGTTTCATCTCCTAAGTCTGACCCCAAATCCTTTTGAATAGCTGCAACATTCTTCTTATTTTTTCCCTCGAACTTCTTGGGTCTTAGCTCTAGATGCAAGATTTAGCAGTGCTCATCATCATGCCCATCCTTCTTGCAATGAGTGCATGAAGATTTGGTCTTTTGTACAGTATTTGTCTTCCTCTCTTTCCATTTTTGTTTTCTCTTTTCCTTGTTTTTTCTTGCAGTGGGTTTTGATGATCACCCAACTTCTGGGTTCACATTCTTGCCTCTAGCCTCTAGATGTGTATCCTGAACAGATACCTCATCTATGCTAGTGGGATTAAACATGAGAATAGTGTACCTTAAGTATTTGTGTAGACCACCTAGATACTTCAGTAGAGTTTCAGGTGAGTCTAAAAAAATTCCTAGAATCAAAGATCTTTTCCTAAATTCTTGAGTGTAGTCTTGTACACTTTTCACTTTTAATTTCCGAAGTGTTTGCTAGCTCATCATGACTTGTTGCATATAGGCTAATGGATAGAATTTCTTTTTAATTGCAAAAAAAAATTCACCCCAAACATAAATAATTTTACCATTCTTCTTCATGTCAGCCTATGTCCTACCTTCCCGCCATACCAAGGCAGTGCCTCCAAGGCGTAGGCTGGCCAGCTGAATCTTACTCTTGTCTGAATCAATGCTCTGCACCCTGTAATACACATAAATATGTCTAATGTAATTATCCAACTTCTCTACATTCAACTCTCCATCATATATCGACAAATCAAATTTAACATCTAATTTAATCAAAGATGTTTTCTTTCTATTTTCAGGGCTACTGGGAGGTGTGGGAAGTTTTTCTTCTTTACCTTTGCCTTTAGAGTGGTCATGGAGGAGATATTCTTCTACTCCTTTATCTCATTTGGAGTTTGATGGATATTCATCTCTACCTTTCTTAAATTCCCTATACATTTCTTCCACCATGGCTTTCATGGTTAGGAAACCATCCATGAACTAGGAGTCTGATTCCAAGGAGTTTTCTTCTGACGTTTTCCTCTTAGGGTAGACTCTTCTAATTTATGGGTTAGTTTCAACCAACTCTCCTTATCCTAATTTAAGCTTGATCTAGTTAGCATTCAACAACAAAATCCAACACAAGCTTGTCTAACCTTAGTAACCGAGAGCTTTGATACCACTTGATCTAGAATTTATCTAGGATAAAGAATTAAAGGTATTACAGACTCATGTGCATGGACATGCCTATGTTACTTTATGCAACAGATCGATAAGATTGCGAAATACATATACATTGAAGCAGTTAGAGAAAAAACAATAGGAAAACATGTAAATACAATAAGTTTAATAAGGAGTTCACCCAATGATCCTAGGCTACGTCTCCTAGTCCAGCCTTCAGTGGTGGCCTCTCTAATATGTTTTCAAAGAAAAGTTTTGAAAACAGTGAGCTCAATTTGAGTCTCACTCAATAGATATAAATAAGTAGGATTGGACTTGGATCCCCCAAGTCTCTGGAGTACACAGACTCTCCTTACTGAGTCTCGACCTCTATTGGTCATAGTGGTATGTGCCAAATCTGAGACTCATAAATGACAAGCATATACAGAGGAGTTTGATTGAACCTCTCAAGCATTCTCTGAAGTACACAGACTCTTTGACTCTCTCTGGCTCTATCTCGATGTTGCCTTTGCTCTGCAGGTTAGCTCAACTTACTTTCTCTGTTCTCTACTCTTATCTTTCTACTCGCTTTTCTCACTGCTTACTGCTTTCTAGCTACTTACTTTGTCTCTTTCAGTTTGTGGCTTTAAAGCCAGTCTTCTTTTTTACTATTCATTTCCGCTTCTCAACATTCTAGCTCTTTGGCCTCTGTCCATTTGAATTCCCCTATTCTACGTCATCATCACTATGTAACGCTTCACAGGGAGGTGGCCACCTATTTCATAATGAACTTAGTGTCAGTTCTCTTGGAAATGTTTGAATAGTTGTTATTTCTGTTTAACTCCCAGATTGCCCGCGAACGTGATTCTTCTGCCAACTCATCGTTCATCCCGGACTTCAAACTTTATATAACATGACCTGTTTACCCCATTGATTCTAGTCATCCGTCGGATTGCATGTCCGCTGTCAATCTGGAGCCTCTAGATCCTACGGCCTCTATCCATATCAAGTGGGTAAGTTGCATGATGTTTACCCATCTGATGTGAGCAGTTTTCTCTCTCTTCCACCGGACACGTGGCACCTAGTGTGTGGCATTCGGCGGGACTCGGTTGAAACCGCTTACTACTCGAAGCCCTTCCGATAGCCTACCGGTTTTTGTGTGGGACCTGCCTCAGATGGAATCGGTGAATTCCATATGGTTTTTGACTTTTTGGTTTCGGTTGCTCGATGCTTTTCCCTCACTGAGGGGTTTGCCTAGCAATCGCATATCAGAAACCTCCCCCGTTTCTCCAAAAGACCTCTTGTTTTGCTGTTTTGTGGCAGCGTGCATTACCATGGGCCAACAGTCTGTGCGCTTGACCGAGGGTCCTCGTTGCTCCATGTTGCTCACAAATTACAACTGTTCTAAGGGTATTTCTGATAAGCTCGACCTTTGTAAGTCTCTGAAACTTTGGCATGAATTTTACAGAGTTATAAAAACTTAGAGAGTGTTTTAGGATCCAATTCGGATCAGCAAAGCAAAGGTACCCAAGGATATGAATTCTAGAAAATTTATGGTCTTGACACCGCTACTACCGAAGAAAGTGTCATTTGAAGGTGCACAGTTAGGATGTATCCTTGAACTGCAAATGGAGGATTGGGATCTCACTAATCATGAGAAATTCCCACATTTGGCCATAAACACATATCTGGAAAATATATATTATGAGGAGACTGGAGTCACGCGATTGGAGACTATGAAGTGGGTCATGGGGGTTGAGAAAGCCAGGTTGTTGAATATGTTATGGGTACCACACTTTATCTGAACCACTATAAACATGGTGTTTGTATGCCAATTGCTTACGTTGGTGAATGATGGGTGTCTCTAGCTGGGAGATCAGGCACAGTTTGATGAAATCAGGCACTGCATGCACTTTGGCACCAGTCTAGCGCCTTGATCGGTTGCAAGAAGGAAAAAAGACGCAATCACAAATGGCAGAGCCACAGAGAAAATAGGTCATTTGAAAGTCTAGAATATAGCCATGCATAGAGGAAGCAAGTCAACTCACTCTATCAGTCTAGGAAAAGCTTAAGACACTTCAATAGACACAGAGAATGATGCGCCTGGTGGTGGAAGGCCCAATTATGGAAAAGCTAGTGGAGGAATTGTAGCAGGCCACAATACAGGGTTCTGCTGACATAACAACATTATAGATCAAGTTCAGTGAACTCTACAACAATATCAAGGCACCAACTGAGTGACTCGAGGGTGAGTCACAATATTTTTGTTGGGGACCTGTTGGGATGGGGTCCCTGGGGTCAATTTTGTTGATTTTTGAGTCATTTTTGTAATATATATTTATAGCGAAGGTAAAGTCTCCACAAAATGTGGAAAGCAGAGCGCAAAGATAAGTAGATTCAAAGGGGATTTAGTCCCTTAGTTGGGTAGGTGACAGATTTTTTTTAAGACCCGCTCATGGTCTGCATACCATGGTATTGTAAAGCAAATGTTATAAATAGATGAGTCATAGAAATTCTTAGAGAGAACCAGAAGGGAAGAAATATTGTAAGGGAAAGGTGATAAGGCAGGAAAAGTTTGTTTCTTGTACTTAGGAAAAAGGGGAAGGCTCCTGCAACTGAGTGCTTGCGACCTTGGTAAGTCTACAGCTGAGTGTGTGGGCCCCTGCAGCTGGGTGCACTGGGATAAGAAGTATGTAATTGAATGCTTATTCATAATAAAGGTTGTTTGGGAAGAAATTTTGATGCATATGTGTCTTGTTATTTACTTCTGTTTAAGTTTATGTATCTTCACTCTGTGATTTGTTTTATGTGAATTATTTATTATTTACTGCGTGAAATGGTATATATGTAATATTTATGCATAATAAGTATAATTAAATGTATTCATGAAGATCTGAAAGTCAATTAGATAGAGTTGCAGTAGTTGTTTGTTTAGAAAGAATGAGGTTACACAAAGATAGATATAAGCTATGAGAACCTTGGGAGACCAGCACACAGGCCTCTGGATGTATAAACCTAGTTCTAGCATCCCCCAATACTGCTTCAGGTGAGACTGCAACCTACGCTACGCAGGTTGTTGCTGAAAGGCCCAGCAGTTAGGGTTTTGTTGGTTGGCACAGTTAAAGTTGAACCTGGGTCAGGCCCCCTTAAGCCATAGTTATTGTGATGGGTGTGTTACACTGAATTTTGTCACCTTGACTATCTGCAGTTTATGTGGCCTCATCAATAGCCACATTGTCCTCTTTGTCAAGCCCCATACCTCTGCTCTTCATGTCAAAACTCCAAAGAGAGAGAAGTCACTTGAAAACATGTTTATCTCTGGGTACGCAGGTTCTCTCTACCTTGCCTGCGTGTACGCACTCCAAATACATTAGACCTGCGTAGTAATACACTCTGTATACTAAAGCTAGGGTGCGTACCCCTATAAAGGTCAAAAGGCGCAAGTTTCATCTTTAAAAAGTTACTTGTGGTCACTTCTAGAGCCTTCTAGAAGAGTTCTTGACGTGTATTGAGCGCCTCCAGATGGTTCATGCACCCCTATGATAGAGGAGCTTATCCCATCAAGAGAGGAACTACCCTATCCAAAAGAGGGAGTATCCCATTGATGTTGGAACTGAATAACCTCTTCTAGAATGCTATAAATACAGGCATTGGGC
>APFE030515431.1:163816-201054 GCA_000404065.3 Pinus taeda
TCAAAAGCCCGGAGATTGGCTGGACGCTGTGGACCCACGTCTGCATTTAAAAATTGTACTGTCAGTTTTGAACACGATGTCTAAAAATACAAAAACATAGATAAATTAAATATGAAAAGTGAATATACCTCTGTCATCCCATTTTTCTTCCTGTGGAAGAACCATGTCCGGGTCACCTCGAAAATCTATACCGGAATAAGGAAAGTCCTGAAAAGAAAAGACTTGGTGCCTCAACCAGTCAAAATAAGCCTCGGAGAAGTGAACGACCTTCTCCCCCTCGTCCGGATGCCGGGCCATAACTGCGACCCATCTCGTCAGCCTAGGCTCTCAAGGAGCCCCAGCCCCAACTGTGAGATGCTGTGGAATCAACATAAGAACCCTCTCTAGGGCAAAGCTAACGACCAAAGCCCCATATCCAAAGGTCTTTGTTCGTCCTTCCTTCGCCCTGGTCAACGAGCCCTTCAAGTTGGCCAGTACAGCTTCGCACCAGTTGAAAATGGTGCCCTGAAAGCAGTCTACCGCCATCCACATCTGGGATCCGGTGACCATGTGCAAAGCGGCTGCGCCGCAGAGTCTGGCAACAGTGAATGCTATCACCATGAGTTCAGGATGGTTTATAAACTTGATCTCAATCCCCTTGTCCTGGTTTTGGTTGTTACACCACTCTAGCCGGAGGCTAGTAAGGGATTGGCCACCCGGCCTAGTCCCGAATAGAGATAGGTGTTCACCTCTGTTAGGCAAACCAGAAAGGAAGTATATGTCTGAGGCCTCAATCTCGAGCTGAATGCCTCCGATGTAAAAACACTGATCCTAGATATGCCACCTCTCTACCAGCCACTCCAGAAATGGTACCTGAGCCCTCATGCCCGGAATGACCCAGTATTTGTATAGCCCACATGCTCGTAAAGCATCAATCGTCGGTTGATGAGTCAAAGCGGCCGCATCAACATCTTCGTGTTCCCTTTCTCTCCAATCCAGCATGGTGAATAATCCTACACACCATAAGAAATGTTTTAGTAATCATGAAATCAAATTTTGAAGATTTCTTTGGAAGTTATGAGTTTGGGGTGCGCTTTGCACGGGGTACGCACCCCGCCTTCAGGAACAGAGCGTGGGTACGCACCTGGCCTGAAGGTAGATTGCGTACCCCGACCATTTTTCCTTTAAAGAAAAATATTTATGCATAATAAGTATAATTAAATGTATTCATGAAGATCTGAAAGTCAATTAGATAGAGTTGCAGTAGTTGTTTGTTTAGAAAGAATGAGGTTACACAAAGATAGATATAAGCTATGAGAACCTTGGGAGACCAGCACACAGGCCTCTGGATGTATAAACCTAGTTCTAGCATCCCCCAATACTGCTTCAGGTGAGACTGCAACCTGCGCTACGCAGGTTGTTGCTGAAAGGCCCAACAGTTAGGGTTTTGTTGGTTGGCACAGTTAAAGTTG
Source organism: Pinus taeda (assembly GCA_000404065.3). Lineage (NCBI taxonomy): Eukaryota > Viridiplantae > Streptophyta > Pinopsida > Pinales > Pinaceae > Pinus > Pinus taeda. Next base: position 165,268 of record APFE030515431.1, read on the forward strand.
AACCTGGGTCAGGCCCCCTTAAGCCATAGTTATTGTGATGGGTGTTAATCCATGAGCTATGTGTTATAATGGAGAAGTAGTCTACATGTCTTAGATCTAATGAGCTCAGTTGTAAATATACTACCTACAACTTGAGAGAAACTTTGTGAGTTTCAGTATGTATGGTGATCATTGTTTCACTTCTAGATACAACCTAATACTATGGTCTTTCGTTATATGTGCTAGGAATGTCTATGTATGCCTTGAATACCTAAATACTTCATATCTTTGATCACTTCAAGGAGGCCTATATCTAAGTTGAATGATCCTTGACAAGTTTTGAGGGAAGATCCATGATCTACAAAAGCACCAAGTTAAATGGAGCACATAACAAGAAAATTTCTATTACTTTCCATATAATATTCATGTCACGCCATGCCAATAATTCCAATGGATGATTAGTAAAAGGGTGTGGATAACAGTGGGCACAGGACAAGAAATTTCCTGTCACCTATTGCCTATATTTCCATTGTGCCACAGAAGTGTGACAAGTGGTTTTTCCATGTTGGGGACATTGTTGTAAATAGAGGGCATGACCAAGATCCATCTTGGTCTATAAACAAGAATCACTACTTGCATGGAGGTCTGGTACCCTGGTGCGATCTAAGAAATGAGTTAAAGTGTCACCTTTAGGGAATTCCACGTGACTGGATGGCATCACCCTTATGTCAACATGATATTGACAAAAGGCTTTAGAAGTGGGTAACACGGAGGATAATTTACATGTCACTTAGGGTACACTTAATCATGGATGGTAGCACCACTTATCATGGATATTTCCATGTCGTAATTGATGTGGTAGTACACGCATTGGGGGCCACATCACCATGGACCATGGGACCATGAAGGCCTCTTTTGGTGTCATTTCTAGTGGGTCGTAGACTTAATAGAAACAATGGAGTTAATGGGAGGTCCATAACAAATACCCTCTCTGTTACTTAATGCATATATTTATTTTTCAATGTAGATGTTGAAACTATGTAATTTGGAGCAGTAAAATCCTTGGACAAACGGAAGGCAAAATACAGGGAATGTTCTTGTCACTAGATGTGAATATCAATGTTGCACCACAGAGGTTAGGAATAGAGTGCACCTAAGAAATGACTAAGAGGTAAAGAGTGACAGTGTGAAGGTGCTATGCTGTGATGATGAAGTGGGCCTACGTAGGCCACAAGAGATGTGGAAGGCTTATGTAGGCATTTGGTTATCACATGAAGGATCTTGTTGATTTCATAAGAGTTAAAGGGCTTGAACTTGAAATAGGCATAACTATTCATTCAGTGGTTGGATCAAGCAAATTTTTATATCACTGGAAATATCTTGATGAGTTGAATGTGATGGTGTACGCAAAAGTTAATTCTACTAAATTTGTAAAAGGAAAATTTGTGTAGCCCCATTTCCATGATGAGACAATGGAGATTGGTTTAATTGAAAGTAACACCTCCCCTTCAGTTGGGATGAATCCTATGGGGTGGGAGGGAGCTTTACAATTATCTCTAAAGATGTAATTTCTCTTGAATCTTCCAATACTAACAACAATATTGAGTGACAATTTGATCATTTGGATAAATTCACTTATGTAAATACATATCGTAATTTTGATAATGAGATTCCACATATTGAAGTGGAGATCCCTATCTTGGATCAATCTTCTAAATATCCTTTTAAGCACCATCTTCTCATCATGAAGTTATGGTCACTTCATTAGATGAGGAATATCCTTGGTTGATGTGATTGAGAGGATTCGAAGGCTAAATCTTGATGCAACCCTATTTAAATCAATGGAGTAACTTGGAACATATTATAAAAATTCCCTAAAATGGCTCATGAAAACACTTTAATAGGTTCATCCTAATGAGGTTGGAAAGAAAGGAACCACGGGTTCCTTTAGACAAGATGGAGGTGATGTACATAATTCTAATTCAATTGATGTGGATGATATGGGTATTTCATCTAATTGTAAATTTAATTTATCTACTAGCTTTGAACCAATTTAAACATGTTGATTCTTGATGATGAGTGGAAAGGAAAAATGCAAAAGGAGTGTGATTCTCTCATAAAGAAGAACATGGAATTTGATGGACACTCTATTTGAAACCAAACCAATTAGCTACAGGTGGATCTGCAAGAATAGGTACAAAACAATTAGCTCACTTAACAAGCACAAAGTAAGGCTTGTGGAAAAATGATTTGCACAAAACTAAGGTGGTTATTATGAGGATAATTTTCCCCCACTTCAAAATGGGCCACCATCTAGACTCTCTTTGCATTAGTAGCTCATAATGGATGTAAAATTCATCAAATTGATATGAATATTGATTTCTTAAATGGAGACTTGAAAGAAAAAGTTTTCATATCTTAGCTAGAAGACTCTATTTTAGAGAGTATAAAGTATGTAAACTCATAAAATACTTATATGGCCTAAAACAAGAAACATGAGCATCGCATGAAAATTTAACTAAGCATCTCCTGAAATTGAATTCCAAACATTTTAATATTGATGATGCAACTTTGTTTATCAAGAAAGTTGGAAAATTTGTTATATATCTTGTATTGTATGTAAATGATTTCTTGATGGATTGGAACAATGAAAGTTATAGTGCATCCATAAAGAAATAATCTAAGAGGGGCTTTGAGATGACAAATTTGGGATATCTTCAGTAATTATGCATTTAAGTGAATAAACATCAAAAGTATATATTAATATTTCAAAATAAGTAAGTGACTGAACATGGTTGGCATGGTTGAATGCAACACTCTTTCTACTCCAAATGGAACAAAATTTAAAGCCCAAATCAAAATAAGGGAATGAATTTGAGGATGAAACCAAACACAAACAACTTGTTGGAAGTCTTATCTATCTTAATACCACTAGAGTATATCTTTAATTTATTGTTAGGATTACTTATAGGCTTATGCAAGAACCTTGTGAAGGACATTGGTCTGCTGCAAAAAGAGTTATAAAATATTTGAATGGAACTTAAAAATTTGGAGTCAAATATTCATAGGTGGATGAATTAAACTTGTTTGAATACTCTAATTTAGACTTTGGTGGGGACAAAGAAATTGTGTTTCAATTTTAGGCTATCTCATGAGTCTTGGATAAACAATTGCCTTTGGATATCACAAAAGCAATCAAATGCAATAAATTCCACAATAGAGGCAGAATACATGGAAATTACATAAGCAAAAAAGGAGATTGTGTGGCTTAGGAAAATACGTGAATATCTGTAGGAAAAATAAGTGAATTTTACTCATATTTTGGTTGACAATACTTTGCAATCAACTTGGCCAAGAATCCCATATTCATGATCATGATAAACAAATCAACACAAAGTATTATTCAATTGGATATCATGTAGAGACCAAAACTGTTCATTTGACACATTGTTACACAAATGACCAAATTATGAATATATTCACCAAAGCGCTCATAATAAAAAAGTTTTAGAAGTTAAGAATGATGCTTGTATTCATAAACACCCCTTTGACTTAAGGGGGGGATACTGGAGTCATAGGTGGATAGGAAGAGTCACTTTAACTTGGAATTTGTAACCAAACTGTTAGAAAATTATATATTACGGAGCAATGGAACACATAAAATATTGCAGAAATATAAACATAGAAAATGCATAAAACAAGAGACACAGATATACGTGGTTCACCCAGTTTGGGCTACGTCCACCCCAAATAGCCAGTCCTTCCTTTCTATTATCCAGCAAAATGAACAAACACAACCTACAACATTTCCGCTGTAATATCCTTTGTTTTCTCTCATAGTCTCACCTCTCCGTTTCTTGCTTAGAGAATACACATCTATTACACAACCTCAAATACAATGCCCTCATACAAAGAGAGGGGTTGCCTTCTAGGGAAAAAAACCTAAACTAAACATAAGTTCTACCGTCATATCATCCGCCTACTGAACGACCTAGATTGACTAGAAATTACTATGCTTTTACAAGGCAATTTTACATCTATTTTTAGCTTCGGGGGTGCTACCCCTGAAACCCCCGCCGAGGGACCGCTGGCCCCTAGACCCCCCAGCCGGGGGGATCGACCCCCTAACCAGGGGGGATCGACCCCCCCGAACCCCCGCAGGGGGAACAAGTCCCCCCCCCCCCCCCGCCCCGCATCCCCTCGCGTGGAGGGGTGTACAAACTTCCTGTGGTATACATCCAGCTGAAACAAAGACCTCTGAACAATCATGCTCCACACCCAAGGCAAACGTCACATGAGTTTTTTTTTGTAGCCTATTTCTCATAATGCAAAATGATACAACATTGGAGTTATTCCCTTAACACCAAATTAGGAATATAGCAAAATTTTTTATTTTTTTGGATAAATTAGTTGAGATCTAACCTCAAGCTTATAAGGTTCTAATTTTTTCTTTGAAAATGATTTATGTTTTTCTATGCTATCGTGTTGAACTTATTTTGTGAGGGAAAAGAAGGGTCTTCAAGGTAAGCATGGATTTAGAGGCAAAGGGAAAAGGAAAAAAACATTTTCCTTTCAATTATTTGTTATATATTTTACATTAGCTCACTTTGGTCAATATTAACTTAACTAAATTAGTCAACTTGAATTCAAGTATTTCTTTCCATTGAGATACTTTTTGAAAATGTTCATGCAACTTTAAGTTATAACATAATTTGTAAAGCTAATGTTAGTTAAATTATAAAAGTGAATCACTTATAAGACAAATTTAATGTATTCTTTTAAATCTTTTTAATTTAGTTTTTGCATGCAACTTCAATTTACAAAGCGAATTTATTATAAAAGTTCTTTTAAATTAGCCCCAAGGGATATCTCAATTGGTCGAGTCCCCGTTGTTAAGAACCTCGCCAATCGGGAGGTCACAGTGTCAATTCTCCTTGACGTTCTTAGTGTTAGGCCCTACTAGTCTGTCTGATGGGCTTTAAAACATTCCCCTCAGGGTTGATCTGCCTAGTTTTTTCCAAGGGAAAAAGAAGTGCTTTTAAATTATTTTGTAAAATTGAATTACTAACACTAACAAAATTTATTTGTAAAAAAAAGTTCATAATAAAAGTTAGAGGAAAAGATTTTATTTTAACTCAACAATCTCATTGTGCAACCATCACCATGTTCACCAATTTCCACTTTCCATGTGGCACCTTGGTTAATTTTTATTTATTTATTATAAATAGTATAACTTATACATTTAAAGTCTATTTTCAATGTTATTTTTTCAAACTATCTATTTTAAGACTTTTCTATGCAGGCAATCACATTCTATTTTTGAAGCCATCTTACCTACATATTATAATATGGCTCATCCAAGTGATCTACTAATTCTTAATTCAACCTAATTCTTATGGAGATATTGTACGGAGGATATACTACAAATTAGGAAATCTTAATGGGTTACATAGGGAACATTTTTTTTTCATTTTAATACATTCATGAAATCCATGTGGGACAAAAAATGTGGCAAAGAATGTGGATTAATCAAAATTCCATGTTTAGTGATATTCAATTTCAACATCAAAGAATTAAGACCTTAAATGTAGCATAGAAAAAAATGGATAGTGTGTCTAGTAAACACAATGGGGTTTTATCCCACCAACACAAAATCAATTGATTGCTTTAGATCTGAGTGATTTCTCTTGATTTGAATATTTTCTAACTATGTTCAAGACACTTAATTTTTACTTGTAGGGTAACATATTTGAGATAAATGAGCAACTTACTTATGTTATTCTTCTTAATCTTGGTGCTACCTATTTTATTTTTTTATATGCTTTTCATTCCACTAGAGAAGATATTATTAGTCAATCTGATACTTACAAATTGACCTTTTTAGAAGCTTTTTGTGATTATTTGATTAGAGAGCAAGATAATATTTTTCATCTTTGAGTGATCAAAATTACATGTACATTTAACAAAACCTTAGTGGCACAATATAAGGATAAACCCAAATACATGAAGAAGCATCATGCTTGCAACAACAAATAGACAAGGATCTGAAATCCTCTCCACCTACCCTTAATTGTCATAAACGAACTAAATCAAAGGAAATAAGTTTTAGATTCATTGCAATTTTTGTGGGTGAGATGATCACATACAAGCAAGATATTTTAAGAATATGTAAACCATAAAAACTAAAATGAAAATGATCAAAATCAATATTCATTATTCTTCTTCGAACTCTTCTTCTCAAGTACATGCAATATTTTCTATTATTTTTCTATCTGTGCAATGTCTTATTTTAATGAGTGGATTATTGATTTTAGATCATCTTATCCTATAGTTAAATATAAAGCCATATTTTCTTGTCTTAACTAATGTAATACCAAACAATTATTATTCAGTTAGGATAGATCTCTTATTGTTATGAGGTTTCAACAATTTAGCTATGTTAGATATAAGTTGTCATTAATGGAAAAATCATTGATGGGTGTAAGAAAAATGGTTAAGGAGTAGAAAATTTGGAGCCATTTCTAGTTCAAAACATCATCTCGAGTTCTCTTCGAAACTACTCAGATGGATAGAGATCAAAAATATATTTCCAATGGTATATTGAAGTATGAAAAATACCTCCTAGATTGAAAAAGATCAACGGTCAAAGTTTTGAGGGTGAAATCCAAATTTGGTTAGGGGAAAGAGCCCTACAACATAGTTAGCGTACATGTGGCAACCAATTAGGTGCAAACATGGACCAAGATCTCAGGAGGGTTATGCACTCAACACATCACCATGGTGTTGTTCAAGTTTGTTACAAGTCAGTAGTGGAGGTCCCCATGGAATCCATGTAACCCTAACAGATGTTCCTAGGATGTTACAAAGACAAACATAAGGTGAAGATCTGAGGTGACAAGGCATCGAGCGAACATGGAAGAGGATGCTAGTAGGGGAAAGGAGTGTTAATTGGTGCATGATAGAGCAGGGAGGTTCCTATAGCCACATCACCCATGAAGGGATTCCCTAGAAGATTCAAAGGGATACTTAAGGGTTTTTCTACGGGGAGACAGATTCAGGGTAACAGGAAAATCCTCATTAATTTCCAAAGAAATTCATGTCTTGACATTTTAAATTTTATAAATAAATTAAAAAAAAACAATGCCTAGTAAAACTCTTCTATTGTACGAGTTCACAATGTGGACCTATCCAAATAAGACATGTGGCATGATTTCTTTGGGCGCATAAAGTGATGTGGATCCATGGTGGAGACACAATGGCATGATGATGTCAACATGACATCAACATGATGTGGCACCAATGAGAGGGTGATGCATGGCATGGTTATTCAAAAATTTTAGGTACCTAGGTGGGCCAAAAACAAGTGACACATGGCACAAGTCAATGAGTGATATGTCGCACCCTTGTAGAGGTGGTAGATGGGCTAGAAAACACATAACCCTAGAATATTGGAAGGATGCATAGGATTAAACATCTAGGTAAAATGATCCGGTACATGATATTAAGGACAACTCATCTTGGTTATTATGTGATTAGCCTAGGTTTTCGACATTGTTACAAAGTAATTTGTCACTGTTCTCATCTCAGTCCATATACTGTGTCATGTGTCAAATAAACATGTTCATATCTTCCCACTGATGTAAGAAGATTAAGAAAATTCTCTCTGCTGCTACAAATTGACCCTCATTCCCTAAGTTTCTGCCTCGTCGTGAGTAAAACCTTAATATACATGACGTTCCCATATCCATAATGGTCTCATTGTGACTCCATCGCAGGTGTACATCTGTTTCCCGCTACGGTCATATTTCTAGACCCAGCGCAAGGTTATCAGTTGTGTCTAGCAACAATGGGTCTGCGTGCATCATCTCCTTGTGATGTCGTCGTGACGAAAGAGTTTATGGCCCACAATGATCCAGATTGGGTGAATTCGTTTCAACAGTTGGCCTTCTGGATGTCTCCAAACCTGGTTGTTGGCATAGTTTGGGTCGCCCTTCCCCTTCTGGTATGGTAGTTCCGTTATTTGTGCTACCTTCCTTGAGGATGAGCTCCTCCTTCCACATTTCATGGAGAATCCTCCTATTAAAGCACTCACCTTTGCCATGATCTGCTAGTTCCTTTGGTTGGGTAGTGCTGCAAATGCTTTTGAGTTTGATAGATAGCTGGTGTGGGTGTGACAAGTGTGGGATTGTTGATATTTTGTGGAAGGTTGTGGAGTGCCCTTAACTTTGTGTTAAAGCTTATGAGTGAGAGAGAGACATTGTATGTTGGGAGATTCATCCTTGAAGAGTGAATGCTTGAGAAACATACTGGCTGGACCCTCTAAGAAGGCTTGTGATGTCAAGACTTGGTTGTAATCTTACTCTTAATTCATTATTAATACAATCAATGATGTTTTCCTATGTCTTGTATGTAATTTACATGATAGCTCATGACTTCTTGACTTTATGAGTAAATATATCATTGTTGTTTCCTGGTTACGTGCTTTGTTTCTTTTCCTTTGTATTGTTTTAGGTTAATCACTCATTGAGGAGAAGGAAGCAAAAGCTGGGGCAGTGCAACAAAACTTCATCGACCACCGGTTTGAGGTAGGCCTCCAACGATGACTGTTTAAGGAAATCAATTGTTGATCTATCTTTGTTGTGACTAGACCCACTCTAGCGCTAGAGGGGTTGCATCTGTTCGCAGAGGTAACACTTTCCTACATCACAAGTTGGCGACTCCGTTGGGGAGTGTCCTATGTTTTTCTCTTGTTTTCTTTTGCTTGATTTTGAGTTAATGTCTTTTGAATTTTGGGATTGAACCATCAGTATTTTGGGTTACCTGGGTCAATCTGGGAAATCCCTTTATTGCCTTAAGGATAGATTAGTCTTTTTTTGGGAGTTTTCATTTACCTTTCATTGTTTTTAAGTTCGTCACTAGAAAAAGCTAGGCAGTCGCACCGACGTTGTGTTGTCTCTGTCTTGGAAGTCTATGTGTTGCTGAATCTTGTCACATAGTCGTGATAATTCCTGAAATTGGTCTGTCACATTAAATACATGTACTTTCGTGATGACATCACTCTGTTGCTACGGCTAGTGACTGATCGACACTAGTTGCTTGTGTTATGCTCATGGCAATTCCTGTAGAATTGTTTATTTCAATTATGCCTCCTGAATTCATCAGTCTGGTTAACCCCTTGTTGTCTTTATCATATCCCTTAGTTCATTTTAATTGTTGTTAGTTAAGGTGCTTACTTTTCGGTTTCGTTGAAGTGAGTCTTGTATTTTTTGGCTTTGTGACCTGGTTTTTCAAGTTTTGAATTATTTGGCTTGGTTACTTGCATGTCGAAAAGATTCATCCACAACCCTCCTGGTGGTTTGCTTGAGGTTTTTTCCATCGCTTGTTCTTGCTAATTGATGTTTAGTGTTATTTATTGAACCAATTTCCATATTGATTTTATTGTTTCACTACCAGACATAGATTACAATTGTTTGGATCAATTGGTTTTGCACTTACTTGTTTGTTTCTTTATAATTCAAAGCAATCAAAATCAAAAGATTGCATTCATTAGTATGCGAAAGTGAAAGTACATTTTTCATTCCAAGTTTTCATGTTTGAAAAATTAGAAGGAAAATTTTAAATCTCTCATTAGTAGTATCAATGCACTATAGGGATTGATGTGTTTATACATTGTGTCTCTTGAGTGACTACATTTGCTGATCTTGGTTTTATCTTGGTTTGGGAATGGTCTCTCTACCCTTCTATAAGTAGGAGTTCATCGAAGTGAAAGATGATTTATTCATTCTAGTTGAAACCTAGGTTTTGATATACATACGGTAAGCCCTGGAAATTGAAACATAATTCAAGATCAACTCTAAAATGAACTGAATAAACCTAACAATGCATTGGAACATAACGCACATCATTTAGAGGTCTAGGCTAGAGACGTGCTCTGGCGTTGTTAAACCTAGTCACTATTGCTTTCACTTAAGGTTGGGTGATTTCCCCTTCCGTGATCCAATAGCTGCTAGCACGGACTTGCGTTCCCAGTACCGTCAAGTATATGTTGGGAGACCCCACTAGGTTATCATCCTATATCCTTAGGAAGCCATGTCTGCCTCCTTGCAAACTGTAACACACCAAACACAACATTCAGGAAGATTGACTGCCATACGGAAAGTCCTTGGTTTTCATATGATTGCCAAGGTGTATATGCAGTTTTACGGGTTGTTTGGTAAACCTTTTGCCTAGTTCTCCAAAGTAGTCACTTTCATTCCTTTTTGAACTCCCTAAAAGAAAAGGTCCATCTCAACACTTGTCCTTTCAGGCTCATTAAATATTCAAAGGTAACTAGAGTCATATTTTTGTCCTTTTCTCGACTCTCTAAAGATGAAAAGGTCAAGTTCTATTCCCGTGTCTTAAAATTTATTTGGCCACGTTTGCATTTACCCTGTTAGATCTTGTTTGCATTTTAGTTTGCATAGGGTTCTTTCCTTACTCGTTACTTTTCCAAGGATTTTGAATTAAATCATCCTAGTAGAATCACAAATCCTGTCTCCCGTTCCAAGTGACCAAGGGTCTCCATCTTCTGTCACTCCCGAGGTACTGGTCATTAGTGATACTCTTCCTGTTATTCTGAGTATCCAACTACTTAACTCTCATGCTCCAGAGGACGAGTCTTAGGAATTCGTTGGCACCCTATTTGGGAGCCTTCAAAAGAAGACTTTCTCGTTACTCCTCCTAGTGTTTCGGTGCCAATGTCTTCCTCCGACATGGATGAGACGACCCCCGTCTCTGGTGAAGAATCCTTTGTGGCAGGAGGTGAAATCCCTATGTCTACGAAAACTTCGCCTTTTCATGTCACTTCTCTTGGTGTCTCATTGCCTTTACACTATAATGCTTTGGCGGATATCATCGGTTCTAGATCTCCCCTTTCGAGTTCCATATGGTCTCATACCGTCACTCCAACTTCGGAGCCTTTTACACCCCAGATTCACAATGTGACTGTCACATCTATTCCAATTATTCCAACCAATTGTGTGGCTTCTTCAACCCCTGTTGTTAGTGTCGTCACTGCATATTCAGTGGTGACTACTGTTGTTGGACCTTTAGCTGGTCCTACAAACAGTGGTCCAACGACATCCACATCTGGAGTTGTTAATCCTACACTAAATGCCCCACCTTCTTCTAGTTCCATTCTAGCAGGGGGGCATATGTATTTCCAGGCTCTTTAGAATCTGGATCCCCATAATCTATTTCATTATTATGATCCTGAAGGAAATCATACCTATCATTTCGGATGTATGCCATCTCAACCCACGATTGAGGTCTCAGTTCCGTTATCTATTTCTTGGGGCACCACCACTTATCATGGTGACCAAGCACAACCTTCAAATGTTCAAGGACCACCCTATCAAGGTCATTCGTCTTATGGGCAGCCACCTCATGGACAGTCGTATTACGGACAACATTATCCAGGGCAACCTATTGGCCCACAAGGACAACCCTTCTAGGGACAACCTTCGGCCTTTGGTGGTTCATATTTTACCTACTTCGGGAAACCCTATGGTAATCTGAGACAACCTTACATACAACAAGGCCAACCTGGTATCCAACAAGGTTACCCTTCTAGGCAAGTCGATCAGCATTACATTCAGCAAAGCCTCACATTCATGAATGGAGGCGGCATCATCGTTTAATTAAGTTTTGGATCCCCGACCAGCTTCTGACCAACTGGTTTACAACCTCATTCATCGGTCCGATGGCCTGGGACATTGTTATGGGGGCATGTGTAACTGAAGAGCAGGCCATTGCGCATGCTCAATACCTCGACTTGATTTACTCCTAGTCTGGTACACTATATGATTATTTTCTAGATGCCTCGTGACCCGGAACTTCCGAAGCCCCATCAAAACCATTTGTTGATGGTGCCATAGGTTCCATTAACGCATCCTCTCGAAAAGCTCTTGCCAACCCTGCGAAGAAAAAATCTAATGCTCCAAATGAAATTGCTTTCCAGGCTTTATCCAATTCTAGTAAGACTTCCGAGGTTAATGTTGTGCAGTCCACCTTGGTGGACAAAACCTCAAAAGGTAAGAAGAAGGGAAAAGGAAAGAATAAAGCCGATCAACCTAAGGATGATCCTCCTAAGCCTCTAGCTGAGGAGGTGCCAAGCGCAAACCTAAGTATCCTTGTCTTATTTGCAACGAGGATCATTATACTAAAGACTGCCTGAGACAGTTTGAAGTTAGTCGTTTGTTAAAAGGTGCTCCTGGGACCCTTGCTGTGCTTAAAGAGCCTTTTCCCTCACAATAGACTCAAATGGTGACTGATCCATCTCAATCCTCTTCCCCATTTGGATCTCAAGTTTTTATGGTTGGGACAATTCCCATCCATATTAGTACACGGTTAAAAGAGTATCCTTCACCCACCAGGAAGAAAACTAAGGTCCCCTCTATTGTTCCTCCATCTAGTTCAGGTCTGCTCCATATTGAGCGACCTAGTACTGAGATGGTCATTCGACCTCCTCCTAAAGGAGTTCTCCGGAAGTCTTCTTACAACCATAATGCTGGTGCTGCTTAGCATTATAGCATCATTGAGGACTTAGCCCAAGCCCCTTCAGCTATGTCTGCATTAGAGGTCCTCCAGAGCTGTCCCTTGCAGAGGAAGTCATCGCTATCAGCCATCAGTGGCATTGACCCAGCTGACTCGAAATTGATCACTTTTGACCTGGAAATTCATGTACCAAGACTGCCTCACCACATAGCCTTTCTTATTCAAGTCATCATCAATTCTAATACTATTCACCGTACTATTATTGATGAAGGCACTTCTACTTGCATTATGTATGTTGCTCGTTAGAAGGCTATTGGTTCTCCAACCTTGAGCCAGTCTCCCAATACCTTGGAAGCCTTCGATGGGAGAGATTCTTGCCCTTAAGGTATCCTCCCACGTCTTCCTATTAATCTGGAAGGGAATACAATCGAAGTTGAGGTTGAAGTTGTTGAAGCCAATTTGACTTACAACCTCCTTTTAGGATGAAGTTGGACCTATGCCATGTGAGCCATGGCCTCATCTCTATTTCGTGTTCTTCATTTTCCCCATCAAGGGAAGATTGTCACCATAGACTAGCTGTCCTTCTTCGCCTCTTCTTCTTCCGATGGCAATGTTCCTTTCATAGAGCATACCGTCATTCCATATGAGAGTGTGGGTGTTGGACTTTTTAAAGATCTTGCCCTCATGGGTGTTTTTTCACTCCCACCTCCAAACATTGCTCCCGTTAATATGATTTCCGTTCGTTTTGATCCGTGGGTCCTCCCTCCCACTGATCGAATAGAATCTTGTGGTGATGTTATGTCGTTGAGTCCTGTCGAGCTCAACTACGTCGAAATTGTTTCTGCATCGTCTTTATTTCCTGAACCTACTCCTTTGAGTAGGGATCTCGACTCGTACATCCAATCCCCTTGGCTCGGAGATGGCGCTTCTTCGGATCCATTACAGGAAGTCTTTCCTTTGGATGAAGCGATTATTGAGACTATGTCTTCTGAGGAACCCCCCTGGCCTGATCATCATCATCATTCCTTGTTTCTCCCTACACATGGGGCTATGTTTACTTGTCTTGAGCATTTTCCTTCCTGTGTCCCTTCCCAAACCCTTCAAACACCTATACAAATCCATCAAGTTTTCTCTGAAGGCAATATGGGAAACATAATGCAAACTCAACCTATTGACATCTCTGTTAATCCAAGGGTTTTCGAGTATATTCACGTCGGAGTAACCTATACTCCCAAGGAGATTCAACTTTATACTAATCTTTTTCGAGAATTTCATGATGTTTTTGCTTGGTTGTATGAAGAGATGCCCAGCATTGATCCTAGCATCGTGGTGCATGAAATACCTACATATCTGGGTGCTAAACCTGTTCGACAACATCTACACCACTTGCACCCCCGAAAGGCTGCAGCTATCAAAGCGGAAGTTGAAAAGCTTCTTAAAGCTGGTTTTATTTACCCTATCCTGCTTACAGATTGGGTTTCTAATATTGTCCCTGTAACCAAGAAACAGGGCACTATTAGGGTAGTGTTGATTATTGCGACATTAATCGTGCCTGTCCCAAAGATATTTTTCCACACCTTTCATTGATCAAATAATTGATGAGTGTGCTGGGAGCTTGATTTATTCATTCATGGGCGGCTTCTCTGGTTACAACCAGATCAATATATCCCCCGCAAATCAACACAAGACCACCTTTATCTGTCCGTGGGGTACTTTTACCTATAAGAAATTCCCTTTCGGTCTGAAAAATGCTAGTGCTACCTTCCAACATGCAATGTCTTACACATTCCATGATATTCAGTACATTGTATAGCCTTACCTGGATTACCTTCTGGCTCATTCAGCGAAGTGCCCAAACCATCCAAAACACCTTCGTGAAATATTTCTTCGCTACCAACACTATCGATTTGGCCTTAATCCACATAAATGTGTTTTCTGCATTGAATCCGACAGATTTCTTGGGTTTGTCACCTCCAAAGAGGGCATCCACTTGGATCCCCTTAAGGTCAAAGCCATCTTGAATCTTCCTCCCCTTGCTTCTTTGCAGCAATTGCAAAGTTTGCAGGGTAAAGCAAATTTTTTACGCCGTTTCATGCCAAACTATGCTAAAGTAGCTAAAGGCTATACGTGGTTATTAAAACAAGATACCCCCTTTTTCTGGCATGCCGTTGCATAAGAGTCATTCAAGAAGCTCAAGGCGCTCCTTGTTTCTGCTTTGTAGTTATGTCCGCCTAATTATCACAGTGACTATACTCTTTATTTAGCCGTCGCCGATACCACTATCGGCATGGTTTTGGTCCAAGACGATGATGATGGTACTGAGCACGTTATCTACTATCTCAATCACAATCTACTCGATATGGAAACTTGATATGCCTATGTCAAGAAGTTGGCCTTGGCTGCCGTTCATGCCGTCCAATGTTTCCATCACTATATATTGTTACGCACCACGACGGTGATTTCTGATTGCAACCCAATGGCATAAATCTTGTCATGTCAGTTACTGGGGGGAAAATACTCAAAATGGATTGTCATCCTTCAAGAGTTTGAATTGGAGTTCACTACAACCAAGTCTAAGAAATCCCTCGTTTTTGCTAAGTTTCTCTACTCCCTACCATCTGCAACTATGCCCTCTCAATCGAAGGACCATATTCCAGACGAGTCTCTATTTTTTATTAGCACCCTCGATCCGTGGTATGGGGATATTATTGTCTACCTTTAGACGTCCTCCTTTTGTTCTGAATTATCTAAGGATGCTCCGCGATGTATTCACCACCATTCTCAAACCTATCACATTATTGGGGACACCCTATACCGGGTCGGCGCTGATTCTGTTCTCCGCCGTTGTTTAACATTTGAGGAGGCCGAACGAGTCTTGAATGACTGCCACTCCAGTGCTTGTGGAGGTCATATGTCCAGGTATCCTACTGCTCAAAAGATCCTCCGTTCTAGTTATTTTTTGTCATCTCTTTTCAAGGATTGCATTCTCACCGTTTGCTCTTGTCATGCGTGCCAAATCTACCAACGGAAGATGCATGCGCCCCCTCTTCCTTTGCACCCTGTCATTACCATCGACCCTTTTGCCAAATGGGGTATTGATTATATGACCTGTAAACCTTGCTCAGCCGAAGGGCATGGGTATATCATCGTTGCTATTGATTATTTCACGAAATGGGCCGAGGCAATGCCTACACTATCTAATGATAGTAAGACAACGACACAATTTTTATTTAATCATGTCATTTCATGTTTCAAAGTCCCTCAGGCTATCGTCACTGATCATGGTTCTCATTTCCGCAATCATATGATGACTGAGTTAACAACCCAGTTGGTCTTGCGGCATGATAGTTCAACACCATATTATCCTCAGGACAATGGCCAAGTAGAAGTTGTCAACGAAGTGTTGGTCATGACGCTTCAATGCACCATTGGCATGCACAAGTCTAACTGGCATCTGATGTTGTTTTTTGCCTTATGGGCCTACCAAACTTCCACGAAAGATGCCATCAGGTTCACCTCATTCCAATTAGTTTACGGTATGGAGGCCACTCTTCCAATTGAGTGTGAAATCCCTCGCTTAAATTAGCCGTCGAATTTCTCCCGAACACTACTCCGATAGAAGAACGTCTTCTTTACCTAGAATGGTTAGACGAGACCCGTCGACTAGCCTCTCTAGTCATTGAATCGCAGAAGAAGAGAGTGAAAACTCACTTCGACCAAACTATTCATCCCTGTTATTTTGTTGAAGGAGATCTAGTCCTGCCATATGATCAAGCGAATGATAAGTTGGGGGTAGGACAATTCGAGCCTATGTGGCATGGGCCCTACATTATGAAATGTGTTTTTCAAAAAGGGGCTTATGAGCTGATCAATTATGAAGGGAATCCTCTAGATAAGCCCCAAAACTGACTTTATCTGAAAAAATATTATGCATGAATCCTGTGCATATGATTTGTACATACGTGTGTTTTCAGCATGTGTGTTTTCAGTGCGTGTTTGCTTGTATGGCTTGGTGTGTAGGCGTAATCACCACTTATTTTGTCTTTTTACTTCTTTTGCAGATGCTTGTTACACCTTACGTTGGTTTCGCTGATGGTGCCTACTGTAGTACCCAGAATATTTCCTCTGCGGCATGGGTGATCTACGATCCTCATAGTGAGTTAGTAGATCTTCAGGGCATTTGTCTGGGTTGCACCACAAACAATGTCGCTGAATACAACGTTGTTATTGAATTACTCACCGAGGTAGTTAACCTCGATATTCTTGCATTGGTTGTGAATCTGGATTCTCAACTTGTTGTCCACCAACTTAACGGGCGTTATTCCGTCAGTGATCATCTGATTTTAAGGTTGTATTTACATGTTAAATTATTGGAAAGAAGTTTTGATTTTATTACATATCAACACATTCCAAGAAGATTAAACACATTAACTGATGCATTAGAAAATCATGTATTAGACAGACATTTACGAAACATGTAATCAAACATTGTGTAGAAGCATTTAGGCACAATAATGAACCATAAGATAGCATGTATATATATATATGTGTGTGTGTGTCATGTGGCACACCGAGGTGCTCAAAAAATAAGTGTATATGTCAAAAACAATAGAGCCTGTGTACATCCGAGACACATGTCTCTTAAAAAATCGGCAGAAAGTGAAACCAAGGCATCTACTACGGTGGGTTATGCTCTCTGTAGCACACCACTGCTCATGCGACTCGTCTCAAGAGTCTATGCACCCTAGGTATCACCCCTATTGTATGTATCTTATACTCTATGGGGACCTCTTTGATCCCCCTATAATCTGGGATCCCCTCTGTCAGGCCCTCAAGATTACGGGCCATTGTCTCCAGGGAATTGCCAGCTAAGGGAACCAAGGCTAGCTCTTTGATGCCTTGTGGATCCCTCCATGCCTCTGGAGCTAGTCCCACAGACCTCTCTGGTCCCACATTTGCAAGTAACATAAGATACATCATTAAGACATATGCATAAAAAAATAAATAAATAAATCCAAAAAACATCATAAAAGACAAAATATAAAATAGTGTGATCAAGTGTTTTACCTCCATCATCCCACTGCTCTCCAGTAGGCAGCATCATGTCGGGGTCCCCACAAAAATCCATACCTGCTTATGGCCAATCCTCGACAAAGATCATCTGGCGATATAGCCACTCTCAGAATAGTGTCCCCCATGACACTGGTCGACTGCCACCCCCTCGTGGCATGACATTTGCCTAGTGAGTGATCTGGGTCTCCCGTGATCTTGGTCTATCTAAGTCCATATCCTGTAATAGTGACAGCACTTTCTCTAACATGAGCGGGATCAGAATAGATCTGTAATCGAACTGCTTCGTCTCCCTGCGACGACACTTGGTGAGCTACCTCTTCATGTTATTGGTCACTTCTTTAGCCCAGTTGTACATGGTCGGGTTAAGGCAATCAAGAGCCAACCGAAGGTGGGTTTTCGTTGCCTCGTGTTAGGCTTGGGAGCCTGCTACTATCATCACCATAAATAGAACTAAGTAGAGAATCAGGTCTTCTACTGTTGGAATCGCCAATTTCCCGCTAGAGGTTGATTTACATGCCCCTGGGCACACCTGTGCTACCAACATGTCTAGTGATTTGCCACTAATTCATTGGCCCTCTAAAATCGGCCTCTCACCTCGACGGGACAATCCAGTCAAGAAATATATGTCCATAACATCAAACTCAATGCCTTTGCCCCGGATAATGAACTTTCCATTCGTTGGGTACCAAGCATGAATTAGCAACTCTAACAAGTCAAGTTGGGCCCGAAGATGCAGAGAGAGGAAGAATTTTAGTAATCCACAAGAAGTAAAGCTCTTCGGCACCCGGGATCATTGAACACTTGTTCGTCATTGATATCATGAGTTCTTTCTTGCCATACAAATGCCATGTTGCTCTGCATTAAAGGAAATATGAATTAGAAACTCTTTTTATAAGTTTAAATCCATAAATTATAAAGAATTTCAACTTTACGGTGCCATCGCAGCTGTTTTCCAAACAGCGGCGACAACTCAAGCTCAATAGTTCATTTTTTCCACGATTGTCACGAGAGTACATCAATCTCTCGTGACAATCCTGAAGGTGGTACGTGTTACCACGCTCGGTCGTCGCTAACCCAAGCGGATTTTCTGCGGTGACCGAGAGGCAGACTCAGATTTGAAAATCTACCTAAAACCACCTATCTAACACCAAATTGCATGAAAAAAACCACTAAAATGCAGCGCAAGGAGGAACGTACTTGCTTGGAGAAATTTTCAGGCAAAACCATGGACTGTTGATGCCAGAATCGACTTCGGAAGTATGCTCAAGTTTGTGCTCCAAAATACCAAAGGTAAAAATGCACAATGTAAAAGTGAAAAATAGAATTACCACACCCCCTTTTATAGTGTTTTTTTGAAAAAGTTTAGGAATTACACTTTAGGGTGTGGGTTTTCTTCATTTATATTTGGTTTTTATTTAGGGTTTTGGGTTTTTGACCTTATTTCTACATATATAATCTATTTATGTCGAATGGACCTTATGGTGCAATGTTTTGTGCAGAAATAGCGATGACTGGCCCTTATTATAATTCGTATACACTTCATCCATATTTTCCGCAAAGTCCTCTTTAAGCTCTTTTCCGACTTAAAAGACGAAAAGATTGTTGAGTTATTCCTTTTGACTCGTTAAACGAAATAAGAAGCGGTCCACTTTGAGCTCTTTTCTGACCGTATAAACGTGAAAAGATTGCAGGACTTTTGTCGTTTCAGGTTCGATATTGGTTATGAAATGGCGTGTCTTCGATCACTTTTCTACTCTTTCGGATCGAGGTCACTAATTATGAAAATTACTCCTTGATCATAATGGTCAAGCGGTTCTCTCGTGTATTATTTTATACTTTTTCGAGCTCGAGGGACACAAATCTACAAAAAAGGACCCCCCTAGAGTTTTCTTTTTCGTGTCTTTTTCAAACTCTCTAAACATGAAAAAGACTCAAGTTTTACCTATGTCGAACTCGTTAAACCCTGACGAGATTGGACTCATCACCATGACGAGACTCGAGCTTCTCCTCCCTAGGGCTTGTTAAACTATTACTAGGTTGGATTCGACCGAAGGTCAAAATTATATTACGAGCATATGCTATCCCCTTCAAGCTTGTTTTAAAAAATAATTGGGGTAATCACCAGCAATGGTGGGGGAAAATTTTGGAAGTCATCATTGGTTACCTGCGGCAGCTAGTCACTCTTGAACATCAACCATTTTGCTTCTTGTCAGGTTGGGATATCCACACATCGTCATTTGGCCTTCCGGGGTTCTGGGTAGTCATTTTGCCTCATTCCATCTGATCTGTGTTGTCTCCATCAAGCCTCTGATCCTTTGGTACCAAAATGCTGCCTCATTCTGGTGTTGTGTCACTGATATGTTCAAGAGTATAATCCTTCTGCAGTTTACAGCCTTACCTCCTCCTCTGATACTCTGTTTCACCATCTACCACTTGTTCCTTATCTCATGTCATTGATGGGGGAAACATCATGACCCTCCTGTGACGGATCGTCTCCTGTCGACACCAGCTCCTTATCTAGGAGATTGATCTAGAGATCCCTTTCAGTGCCTTGGAACTTGCATGCCTCAAGGGCAAGTTCTTTGAACCTGACGGTAGAATTTCCTCATTGGTCTTCGTATGGTTGATTCCCTGGGTGTTTGACTTTAGCTCATTTTTTACATTTAGTGGATTGTACTGGACGGTACCTTGAGAGCCATTGGCATTATTGGTGGTTTCTCTCGCACTTGTTAACGATTTTCATCATTGACCGATAATCAAGCACATTTCTATCATGCTCGACCTCAACACATCTGTTCGCATGCTAGAATTTGTATTATGATCAGTTGGGTTTCAAGACCCCGAAAAACGATTACATATGTTCGGGTTGCATGGATTGGTTTGTGATTACATACATGACCCTTTGATGGATGACTGTGACCATGCCTAAGTCTTAATGGATGGTTGCGTCCATACCTTTGTCATTATTATGGTCTTATCAATTGGGTGGCTGCGTCCATACCACATACCAGCTTTCATATGTCTTATGGATGGCTACGCCCATGCCTCGACTATATGTATTTCACTATCACAAATATTAGTTGTATTTGTGCCTACAGGATCTTCAAGGTGGTTCCAGTTCAGACAGTTTCGAAAAGAATTTCACCCCTCCCACTATCTTGGGCTTCACGCTTTAGGGGGCATCTGTTACATAGTAATTTGCCACTGTCCTCATCTCAGTCCATCTGCTGTGTCATGTGTCAAATAAACATGTTCATATATTCCCACTGATGTAAGAAGATTAAGCAAATTCTCTCTGTTACTGCAAATTGACCCTCATTCCCTAAGTTTCTGCCTCGTCACAAGTAAAACCTTAATATACGCCACGTTCCCATATCCATAACGGTCTCATCGTGACTCCATCATAGGTGTACATCTGTTTCCCGTGACGGTCGGATTTCTAGACCTAGCGTGAGGTTATTAGTTGTGTCTAGCGATGATGGGTCTGTGTGCATCATCTCCTCATGATGCCATCGCAAAGAAATAGTTTACGGCCCGCGACGATCCATATTGGGTGAATTCATTTCAATAGTCGGCCTTCTGAATGTCTCCAAACCTGGTTGTTGGCATAATTTGGGTCACCCTTCCCCTTCTGGTATGGTAGTTCTGTCATTTGTGCTACCTTCCTTGAGGATGAGCTCCTCCTTCCACATTTCATGGAGACTCCTTCTCCTATTAAAGCACTCACCGTTGTGATGATCTGCTAGTTCCTTTGGTTGGGCAGTGCTGCTAATGCTTTTGAGTTTGATAGATAGCTAGTGTCGGTGGGACAAGTGTGGGATTGTTGATAGTTTGTCGAAGGTTGTGGAGTGCCCTTAACTTTGTGTTAAAGCTTATGAGTGAGAGAGAGACATTGTATGTTGGGAGATTCATCCTTGAAGAGTGAATGCTTGAGAAACATACTAGCTAGACCCTCTGAGAAGGCTTGTGACATCAAGACTTGGTTGTAAGCTTTCTCTTTATTCATTATTAATACAATCAATGATGTTTTCCTATGTCTTGTATGTAATTTACTTGCTAGCTCATGACTTCTTGACTTTATGAGTAAATAGATCATTGTTCTTTCCCAATTACATGCTTTGTTGTTTTTCCTTTGAATTATTTCAAGTTAATCACTCATTGAGGAGAAGGAAGCAGAAGCTGGGGCAGTGAAACGGAACTTCATCGACCACCGGTTTGAGGTAGGCCTCCAACGATGACTGTTTAAGGAAATCAATTGTTGATCTATCTTTGTTGTGACTAGACCCACTCTAGGGCTAGAGGGGTTGCCTCTATCCATAGAGGGAACACTTTCCTACATCACAGGCATAGGTCCCATAGGGACACATCATCCTGGACCCCAAAATTCTAAGCACCTTGGGAGCTTTTGGAGGAGAAAAATATGTTTTCTTGGGGCTAACGAGGTTCCAAGACATGTTGGAGTATAGGCGGCACACGGTTGGAGCAGTAGAAAATTAATAAGAGCACAAGTGGCATAGAATAGTGTTCCTACAAGCCACACAACCCTAGAGAATTATCCCCAAAAAAATACAAAGCTTGGGACCAAGACTCGGTTTTGTTAGCTTGTTATGTCCATGGGCATGAAATCCCTTGGGGCTATAGTGCAGAGTGTCCCAACAATGGTTTTTCATGGAGGGTTTTTTATGTATTAGTGCATGGGCCCAAAAATCATTCCATAGCCATGATTAAATATCTTTGGGGCTAAAACAAAGTGCTTTTGACGTAAGTTCAAACATGAATGGGTCGACAACTTATTTGGATAATTTGCATTATGTGCCATATTTGGTGAAACAGGTAGTGCACTAAAAGTTGGAGGGCACAACATGAATGAGTTGGTTGCTTGGATAGTAGCATGGACAAATTTAGAGGTAGATTTAGCAAATTGGCTAAATTTGGAGTTAGCCAAATTTGGAAAGTCACAAATAGATTCTGATATTTTCTGAGAATTGCAAATTTGGACAGTTAAGCTCATATTTTCTCAAAGAGATAGTAGAGCAGAGATTAAAGACTTCAATACCAAATTAATAAGACTTAACATAAGTTGTATATGAGTTGAAAATAAGAGTTTATGCAAGCTAAAGTGTTGAACTTAACTCAAACTTCAAAATTAAAAATAGTAGCTCAATTTCTCTAAAAGCATAATCGAATTTGCAAGAAGAAGTGTGTTAAAATGTGTTCATAGGCTAATGTTGTTGTTGTTTTTGGTGTGTATGGTGTTTTGATTAGTGGCTAGAGATTGATAAAGGTTTTTTTGTGGTGATTGGGTTATGTGGTTGAGGAAATTATTTTTTATGAAAGGAAATGGCCTTCACGATTTGAGTTTGAAAATGGTATGAAAGATTAATTAAGGAGATCAAGTAAGTGGAAGTTTTTAGATTAAGGGTTGTAGCTCCTTCTAGTAATGGTTGGTAAATGACAAGGGGTTATAGATCCTTTCAGTATCAGTTGATAAATCAGTGGTTTTATCTCCTTTCAAACTAGGGGTAGTTACTCCTTTCAATAATAGCTGATAAATTAGAGAGTAATAGCTTCCTTTTGGTTGTAGCCAGAGAAATTTGTAAACAAAATGTAGAAGATTTCCTTTGGGAAAATAATTGAAGATAAGTTTGAAGAATCTATGTGTTCTAGGCTTCTTGTTTTGATTCATGTGGTACTTATATGAATGATTGTTGAAGTATTTATTAGTGGCATAGGATTCTTTACTTATGAAAGAAAGTTTTTAAAAATCTTACAATATTGATTCACCCCCTCCCCTCTTAGTATTGTTTTGGTTTCTAACAATTAGTATCAGAGAAAATAGGTTCATTCAAGATAAATTTAACAACTGGAAGAAAGCTCAAAGACCATGGCAAACCAAGAAGGAGGATACACCAATAGGGAATTGATGTTGAATGGAACAAACTATGTGTTTTGGAAGGTAAGGATTAAAACCCATATTAAGTCACTTGGTGTTGATGTATGGGATGAAGTGGAAGAAGAATGTCAAAACCCTCAAGCACCGGTCACTAAAGATCAAAAGATGGAATTTACATGCAATGCTAAAGCTATAAATTATTTTCTAGCTAGCCAATTTGAATAAGAACTAGTCAAGGTCGTGGATCACACTACTACAAAAGCTATTTGGGACAAGATGAGTAGCTTCTATGAAGATGAAAACAAGGTACTTAGATTTTATGAGGTTGTGAACAATATAAGAGGTTATGATGAAGAGTTTAAAGAGCCTATAGTAGTTCAAAAGGTGATGATATCTCTCACTGGGATATTTATTCATAAATTTTTAGCCATTAAGTAGATGACGGATCTAAATACTCTCACTTTGGACCAATTTCTTGGCACTCTTACTACTTATGAGATGAGAATTTCTAATAGTAAGACAACAATAAAGGAGTCAACCTTCAAAGCAAGTAATAAGCCCAAAGAAGAACATAATGATTCATGTTGTGAACCAAATGAAGAGGAAGTTAAGTTCATGAGGAAGCTCAAAAGAGGCTCAGGTAAATACAAAGATAAGCTATCTTTCAAGTGCTTTAACTATGGTAAAGTAGGTCATTATGCTTCCAAGTGTCTAGAAAATAAGAAGAAAGAATATGACCCTATAGAGAATCTTAGAAAAGTGCAAAAGGATAAAAATAAGTCTAAGATTAAAATCTTCTACACCCAAGGTGCCATCTCCTCAGAAAGTGAAGGAATTCAATCATGATATGAGGACAGATATTATGAAATCTCAAAGGAATTTATGTTTATGGCCATGGACAATCTGGAAGTAGAATTTGTTAACTCTAATGGAGAAGAGGTCGAAGTTGACATAGAAGGATAGTTGGTAAATGCCATTGAAAAAGAAAAATAAAACACAAAAAGAATTTTTGATCAAAGACAAAGTTGAAGCAATTGAACCTCTCCTCCTACAAATTGAATATGGTAAGAAGATTCAAGAAAATATAAATCAAAAACTCAATGACAAAAATCAAGCATGTGAAAGGCTTGAAGGAGAAAACAGAAATTCTAAGGAAAGAGCTTGAAAAAGATAAAACTCAGATGAGCTTTAATGAGAGATTTGGAAAAGGGAATGAAATTTTGAATGAGCTTCTTGAAGCACAAAGAGTCTCCAATGATGGAGAAGGTCTTGAATTTGAGGTTGATTCAAGCTCAACAATTGACATGAAGGGAAAGAAAGTGATTATTGTTGTGCGATTAGAAAAAATTCGAAACAATACAACAACCATAATTGATGCAACACACCAGTAGAAAGATAAAGGGAACAAGTAGTCCAGTTTGAAATAAAAGACAAATTAGTGATTAAAAAAAAGGAGTAATTCAACTCAGCAAAGTCAAATAATGCAGGAGAAGTAAATAAAATTTCTAGAGAACAATTCAATCAAGCCTCAAAAATCAATTTTCTTCCAAGTATGAAGACAACATTCCAGGTTATTATTTTACTTGCACAAATTATGGGCATAAGGAGACATATTGTAGGGTAAATCTATCATTAAGACATATTAGGCCTGTAAGAAGGAATTATCATACAAAATACCCAATCTGTCAAGTAAAGGATGATCATAAATAGGTACAACAATTCATTCTATCCTTTGAACAATTCGGTTCAATGTTATGTTAGTGAGAATTTTGTCCATAGAGAAATTGATTGCAGTCTTAGAAATAAAATGCATGATCTGATTATCAAGTAAACGATCCAGCAACCTAAAGTTTGAAAGGAAAAGGAAATCGTAGAGAACTGTACTATTGTTATATATGCTCAAAATGAATTAATATATTAGTATGTGGATAATGGTTGTTCCAAGCACATGTCAAGAGACAAAAGTATGTTTTTTCCATGGAAACTAGTTGAGAAAGGTAATGTGACTTTTGGAAATAGCGCACCTAGTAAGATTGTGGGTAAAGGAATTGTCAACCTAGATAATAGTAGAGGTAAATCCAAAAATGTTTTTTTTGTTGATGGGTTGAAGCATAACTTACTTAGTGTGTCTCAAATGTGTGACCAAGGCTATGCTGTGTTGTTTAAAGCTAAAAATTGCCAAACATGAGAGATAGTAGTTGGAGTTGTTAGAATATACAATAATGTCTGTGTTAAAAGAGAAGACAGAGAAGTGTTGTTTGTCAAAGATTGATGAGAGTTGGTTGTGGCATTGAAGACTTTAACACATCAACTTTGATCATATTTTCAAATTGGGCAAGAAAAATGTTATTAGAGATCTTCCAAATATTTCAAAGCTAGAGAATATTATTTACAAGCCCTGTCAGTTGGGAAAACAAGTATGAGTACCATTAAAGTCCAAGGAGAACTCAACAACTAGGCCATTATTGATTAATATGGACTTATGTGGTCCTTCAAGAAATCCCACGGGTAAATTTCATTTCATGCTTATCATTGATTATTTCAATAACATGATGTTGGTAGAAATTTTAAGAGAAAAATCAAAGGTCTCGAGAAGTTTAAGAAATTTAAGGCCATGGATGAAAATGAGGCATACTATAAATAAAGTGTGTAAGTTTTGATAATGGAGGTGAATTTACTTCAAAAGAGTTTGATTATTTTTACAAACAACATGGCATCAAAGGGCAGTTTACCATAGTAGAGAATCCACAATATAATGGTGTAGCAGAGAGAGCCAATAAACTAGTTTAGCCATTGGTTAGAGACATGATGGGAGAAGAAATATACAACAACTATTTTGGGCTAAATCCATTCACACAAAAATGGTGATTCTAAACAAAGCACACTTTAAACCAAACAATGATAAAACTCCATATGAGTTTTGGTATGGTAAACTTGTGATAGTCAAGAATTTCAGAGTGTTTGGAAGCAAGTGTTATATCAAGAAGAATGATGAAAATCTTGGTAAGTTCAATGTAAGAGCTTATAAAGACATTTTTCTTGGATACTCTCAAAATAGAAAAGGTTATAGATGCTACAACAAGAATAAAAAGAGGATAGTTGATTGCATTGATGTTAAATTTGATGAACACATTGATTTTGAAGACAATCAACCAGTAAATGTTAGCTCCAATGGTCGAGTCAACAATGATGAGAAGGTTAATGAGCCATACTCAAATGAATACATTGAAGAACCCCTAGTCCAAAATCTAAAGATATTGCAAGGTATGTGCAAAAATATCATCCAGTTGACCAAATTGTTGGTGATTTCAATTCAATTGTGTAAACAAGAAGAAGATTGTTAAATCCCCCTACTCAAGTGCATGTAGCTCTTCTATATATGATGAAGCCAAAGCATTTTTTTCAGGACAACCAAGATGAGAATTGGTTAAACTCCATGAATGAAGAGATTGATAATATTGAGAAAACTCACACATGGGAGCTTTTTTCATGACCAACAAACAAGAATGTTATTGGCATGAAATGGGTCTTTGGGGACAAATTGAATGGACATAGTGAAGTGGTAATAAATAAGGCAATGTTGGTTTGCAAGTGCTATGCACAAATTGAAGGTTTATATTTTGATGAAATTTTTTCTCTTGTTGCTCAATTAGAGGCAATGTGCATGTTTTTGGGTTTTTCTAGTTTCAAGAAATTCAACATATATCATATGGATGCCAAATTTTCATTTTTAAATGGGGAGTTACACGAATAATTATACATTGAGCAGCCTTATGGTTTTCAGTTGTCAAATAAACCTGGTTATGTTTATAAGCTAAAAAATGCCTTGTATGGTCTTAAGCAAGCCCCACAAGCTTAGTATTTTGATAGTTATTTCCTCAAGTGTAGTTTTAAAATAGGTGCATATAATATTAAATTATATGTGAAATATAATGATGGAAAATTGTTAGTGTTAGTTGTCTATGTTGACGACATTATTTTTTCCAATGACTCAGATCAACAAAATTGTCAGTTTGTAGTTGATATGAAGGCAACATTTGAGATTTTATGCCCGGAGAACTTTCTGATCCAGGCGGATATTGATGGCCACTTTCCTATTCCACTTGGAGCCCCACCATTATTTCTTTCAGTTTCCTTAATTGTAGCACAATTTACTATTCTTGGTGGTTTTTCAAGTCTTGAACTTCTAGATCCGTTTTGAGGCCCTAAACAACATTTTTTTGAAAAGTGGGAAAATCCTTAGCTTATAGCATGGTTTATAGTCAAAATTTGTATCTCTCAAATAAATATATCTAATGAGGTATTGTACACATAAAATTGATATCGTATGCCAAAGTTACAACCCCAGGAAGTTGATGTACCAATTTACCCCAACGGGGCCAACAGACTTTTGCCGCTTCATCTCTTAGGGTTAGGTTTTTGAATTTTTATGTATTTCCATTGTTTTTCAATAATAAACAGGCCTTTGAGCCTCATTATAACACATTTTAGAAGGCATGTAGCCTCCACATATCTTCTTAGAGATAAGCTACCATCGCATGAGCTAGTTTATTTCCATTCTGCATATAAACGATTTTTAGTACTTTTTTATTAATGAATTGAAGCTATGTTTTCACTATATATTTGTGATTTTGTTCATAAATATGGATCAGTGGTATCAAAGTGGACTTCTCTTTCTCTATTTTCCCGTGCATGTCTCCAACGAGCTCAGGGTATAAGAAGTTAGGGATCAAATTGGTTGAACCTTTGCAAGACCGGCCTCACCAACCCTGATGGCCTCCCATTGTAGAAGAAAAAAAAGACAAAGGAGTAGGAGATCCTTTCAAAATATTGCTCAAAGAAGCCCTCGAGCAGCAAAGGAATGCAATGATGCACAACTTTGCCCAAATCCTTCGGTGGATGCCCACCAGTGACACATCTTCATCCAACAATCACTCTGGAGGCGCCGCCCCCTTCAAGGTACAAGTAAACTTTGATATCCCTATATTCGAAGGTCAAATAGATGGAGATGATGTATATAAATGGCTGAACTTGTTGGACATATACCTTTCAGTCCATAGTTTTTGTGATATGGAGAAGAGTACTTTTTCACTACTTAATGTTGCTCCCCATGTAAAGGACTAGTTGGAAACTTACTATGAGAAAAGGGTCGAGTAACCCTCTCTATTTACAATCTCCCCCTCTTGGAAATATTTTTGAGATGTTTTTAAGGAAAGGTATTACCCCATGGGGAGCTATGAGGATAAGTACATACAATGTACCATACTACGACAACAAAGGAACCAAGGTGTGCATGAGCTCACAAATAATTTTCATACTCTACACACAAATTTGGGTATCAAATACTCTGAGCGACATCTAGTGCTCAAGTGTCATGGTTATATGCATAAATACATTCAGGACGAAATAGAATTACTTAACATATCCTTGCTTGGTGCAACATGATGATATGTTGCAAATATTGAACAAAAATTTAAATGAAAGAAGCATGACTTTAGATATGAAAATCAAAATTAGGGGAAGAGCACCCAAAAAACACAGAACAAAGTACAAAGCTAAGGCAAGGTGACCTAGGACAACTTTTTGAAGCCACAAGCAAAGAATAACATCCTGAAGATAAATAAGGACATAAGAAAGTGGTGTGAGTTCTATAAGAGCCCCACTCACAACACAAATGAGTGTCATGGCAAGCAGTCATTGGTGGTCGAGCTGAAAGCTTCAGAGTCAGATGCATGTTCTAACTCTAAGTAAGAAATTGACAAGGGGAATGACAAAGGGAAGTAGATTATTGATGAGGAGCCCAACATCATTGTTTCCACTAAAAAGATCCATAATATTGAACTTGAAAATTTAGAGGAGGGGGAGCGTCTCTTCCACTCACAGATGTGGATGAAGGGTTCACCATTGCAATTAATTGTCGACATTGAGAGCCAAAAGAAAGTCATGAAGAGGTTTGGCCTACCAACCACACCACATGCATAGTCATACACCATCGAGTGGATTCACCACACCGCGGCAGCTAACAATGTCACCTTCCCTATAGCATCAAGCCCTTCACAAATGAGGTATTGTGTGATGGTGCTCCTCTTGAAGTTTGTGATGTATTATTAGCCCAACCACACTTGTTGAAGTGTCATGGTGTTTATGAGTCTAGGCCTCACACTATTATTATTACTTTCAGAAATAAGTTATATAGGATACCAGAGTTAGCCTCACCTACCGCCATCTCTTTGATCTCTCCTAAGCAATGCAATAAGATCATCTTCAAGAACAGGAAATTTGTTTTCTTTTTTATTCACTCTAAAAGAAAGGGGAAGATCATGGCCACATCCATGGCCCTCGAGAAAGGTTCCTCTACGTAGAAAAAAGTAGGTGGATAAGGTCGTGGAAGATTACAAGACATCTTCTCCTCACCCACAAGTGTTCCCTTACACTGTCAGGTCAAGCATTCAATCGATCTAATCCCAAAACCACCCTTTCCCAATGGGTT
This sequence comes from Pinus taeda, assembly GCA_000404065.3. Lineage (NCBI taxonomy): Eukaryota > Viridiplantae > Streptophyta > Pinopsida > Pinales > Pinaceae > Pinus > Pinus taeda. The sequence goes on from APFE030515431.1 coordinate 195,237, forward strand.
GATATATTGTCACTCCATTCTAGAAAATGAAGAGATAAAGTGAAAGATCTAGTGTTATTCTCTTGATCTGTGAGAAATTCCATAGTACCAGTTATGCAAAGAAATACAACCCAAAACACAGAATAAAATGAGAAAGAAAACAAGTATTTTAATAATTCAGAGATAAAAGAAATGTTCACTTGCCTCTTCGAGGGGGAAACCTCCAACAAAGAAGAGTTCGATTACAACATAAGAATTGATGATCTTTCCCTTCTAACTACTACTATTTATAGCTAAATGACCTTCAACAACATAACGACTAGTGGTCCTTTGCATAGCATGGGTTAACCACTTTATTTATTAATTATGGCCCATTTGCAACTAACTGTGGTCCCTTTCTCAAATTCGGGTCAACCACTTACAATTATTAACACGGGCTTTATTGACTCTTTAACTAATTATGACTATGATTCGACCCTATTGGGTTTATTACATAAATAAAGAGGTTAGGGTTGGACCCTAACATGCCCTCCCCCATCAAACACAACCTTGTCCTCAAGGATGAAGCTGTAGAAAATGTTGAAGATTAGTGGTTGGTTCCCAGGTCTCATCTTCTAGAGAGGTGGCTTTCCACTTGACAAGGAATTCCTTAATCATGCGGCCTCGCAAATGTCTTTCATGAGTATCGAGGACTTGTTCAGGTTGGAGCCAGAGTGAACCTTCCTCATCCAATTCGGGTAAACTGATTTGAATTCTACAATTGTTCCCCACCACTTTCTTGAGGCATGATACATGGAAGACTGGATGGATTTTTGAAGTTGGTGGCAAGGCTAGCTTGTAGGCTATTGCTCCAATGTGCTGGAGTATTTGATAATGTTTGTAGAATTTCAGAGCTAATTTCTAGCAACCCTTTTATTTGAGTGATGTTTTCTTATAAGGTTGTAGCCACAGGAATACCTGATCCCCTTCTTGAAATGTGCACTAAGAAGGATGCTGGTCTTCCTGTTGCTTCATTCAATTCTGAGCTTGATGGAGATTATCTTTGACACAAGCTAGCATGGTGGCATGGTTCTATAGGAGTTGATCAACTACTTTCACCTTAGAGCATCCAGGGATATAATAAATAGGTGAAGATGGGATTTAGCCATACACTACTTCATATGGAGCCATCTTGGTGGCTTCGTGATAATTAGTATTATACCACCTTTCTGCTAAAGGTAGCCATTGTACCCATGATGTTGCTTTTCTAAAGTGAAGCACCTTAGGTATGTATCCAAACATTTGTTGACTGCTTTAGTTTGACCATAAGTTTGGGCATGATAGAAAATAATTAGTTGGAGTTGGGTGCCTTGTATCTTGAAAAGTTCTTGCCAAAATTTGCTAGTGAAAGTCGAGTCATGATCAGACACAATGGAAGTTGGCATGCCATGTAGATTGAAGATTGGGTCCATGAAAGCTTGAGCCACCAAAGTGGGGGTAAATAGGTGGGGAGAGTGCAAAAATGAGCATATTTATAAAAATTTTCCAAAACCACCATGATGATGGATTTTTGCCCCGACTTTGGGAGACCAGTAATGAAATCCATAGAAGATCTGTCCAAATGGAGGCAGGGATTGGCAATGGTTGTAAGGTTCTTGGTAACTTGATTGTTTCTCCTTTATGGCATTGACACACATCACATTCACCTACAAAGGCAAGAATTTAATTTTTCATGCCTGTCGAAAAGAAACGATGACAAGTGCAAGCATAAGTCTTCTGAAAGCCTGCATGCTCGACAATTGGAGATGAGTGCAACTCTACCAAAATGTGAGTTTTGAGGGTGGATGTTGGTGATATCACTACTCGATTCTTGTAACAAACAATCTCATGCTTCCAAGAGTAGACAACTAAGGAATTAGGATCTGTGCTCAAGTTATTAATGAGTTGGGAGAGAGAGAGGTGTGAAAACCATTCCTTGTGAGCTTCTTCAATCCAATCTGGTATGGGAAGATAGATTGATAGAAGGGTGATTTCATCCTCAAATTGGCACGATAAAGCATCTGCTACTACATTCTCATGCCATTTCTTGTAAATTATCTCATAATAATATCCCAACATGTTGGCCAGCCATTTATTTTTCTATGGTGAGGATAGACGTTGCTCCAAAAAATATTTGAGGCTTTGATGGTATGTGTAGATTTGGAAATTCCACCCCAATAAGTATGGTCGCCAGGTATCTACTGCATGTAATATGTCCATCATCTATTTCTCATAGGTATATTGTCCCAGATGTTTCCCACTCAGTTGTTGGCTGGTGAAAGCCAAGGGTCAACCTTCCTACATTATGACAACACCAATACCAGTACCTGGAGCATCACATTCAATCATAAAAGATTTGGTGAAGTTAAGTTGTGCCAATACTGGAGTGGAACACATGGTCTGATTGAGAGCCACAAATGCCTGTTGTGCTACATTAGTCCAGAGGAATGATTTTTTCTTGAGAAGGTTAGTGAGGGGTATAGCAATGCAACCATAATTTTGGACAAATTTGCGATAGTAGTCAGTGAGACCCAAGAATCCCCTCAAACTCTTCAAGGTTTTTGGTTGGGGCCAATCTTACATTTCCTGTATCTTTTTTAGATCAACCCTGACACCTTCATGACCCACAATGTGTCCTAAATACTTGATTTCTTCCACACCAAAAGAGCATTTGGACAATTTGACAAATAATTTGTGATTCTGGAGCAGTTGCAAGATTAGGTCTACATGATGAAGATGTTTTTCCTAGGTTAGGTTGTAGATGAGAATGTCATCAAAGAAAACGAGGACAAATTTTCAAAGATATGGTTTCAGCAGGTGATTCATGAGGCTTTGAAAAGTAGATGGAGCATTACAGATACCAAATGGCATGACCAAGAATTCATAATGGCCTTCAAGAGTGTGGAAAGTAGTCTTGGGAATGTCTACTTCTTTCATGTCTATTTGGTGATAGCCAGAGCGAAGATATAGCTTGGTAAAGAATTGACCACCATGTAGTTAATCAAGCATATCATAAAAAATGGAATAGGGAATTTGTCTTTGACAGTGAGCTTATTGAGGGCCCAAAAGTCCAGATACATGCTCCATTCCCCATATTTCTTGAGCACCATGACCACTGGTGATGAATAAGGAAATATGCTAGGATGAATAACACATGCTTCAAGGAGTTCCTTGATGATTTTTTCAATTTCATTCTTTTGGGTGAAAGGATATCGATATGGGCACACATTAGGTGGTTGGGTCCCTGGGACCAAAGTGATGCTATGATCATGTTCCCCTCGAGAGGGTGGAAGCTCTTTAGGTTTGTCAAATACCTGCTAGTGTTGGTTTAATACCTATTGCATCTCAGGAAGAATATGAAGAGTAGTGGATTCTATGGCATGGATGGCATTAAACTAGGCGATGACTCCATGATGGCCCTTTTTCAACAACTGTTTCCTTCAATGTGAGTTGATGATAGAAGGAGCACCTTCGTGGAGTCCACAGAGAGTATGAATGTGGTCATTCTACTTAAAGCTCATATATAACTCCTGTAAATCCATTATGATTGGGCCTAGTGTGCGAAGCCATTCAACACCAAAGAAAATGTCACAACCACTCATGTTAATTGCAAACATGTGGGTCTTTAGGTGGTAGTCTCCCATCTGGAGTTTAATATTTTTGCATTAGCCTTCACATTTCATTGTACCCCCATCAGTAATAAGGACCTTGAAATTAGAGACTGCCCTTACAAAACAATGAATAGTTTCAAAAACTCGCTTATGGATAAAGTTATGATCTTTTCCACTATCAATCAATACTACTATAGGTCGATGTTTAAGAAAGCCTCTGATTTTGAGATTTTGGGGCACATAAATGCCCGCCAAAGCATGTAGCGAGATAACTAGTTCATCTCGCGTAGCTATGAGATCATTTTCCTATTGGGTTTCCTCAACTTCATCCTCTGGCCCCCCAAGGGGTGGGGCTTCCTCAAATGAGTTGTGATCAGTAACATCAATTTGAAAGAATTTTGGCTCCTTTCATTTATGCCCCAGGGAGTATTTGTCATCACAGTAGTAGCACAATCCTTGTTTTCTTCTTTCAAGCATTTTTGCTGGAGACACTTTTTGAATCTTAAGTGTTTGGGTAGGGCCCTGAGCCTGGGTGGAGTAGGAATTTACAGGGTAATTTCCTCAGACATAACACCAAAAGGACATCGCTCACAAACAGATCACAGATCAATACACCAGTATTTTGACGTGGTTAAAACCCTCAGAGAGGGAAACAGTCCACGGCCTGCGCCAACGTGGCTACTACAGGCAATTTATTAATAAAAGAATGAAAATTTACATAAGCTTCTCTCATGCACGGTTAACCTACAAATGACCCTCCATGCGCTTTAAATAGAATTCATGGACCAATCGGGTGTCAAGCCACGGATCAAGTGTCGGTAATACCGAGGAGAGAATGAACCGTCGGATCACTACATATCGTGACCGTCGGATTGTAAGTTACAAAATGTACAACGGTAAAGAAACACACTTTACCTAACTCTAACCTAACTCTATACTAGACCAAGTTGAACTTAACTATTCTTATGTGTCGGAATATCCTAACATCCCCCCTTAAGAACAACTTGGGATAGGATTGAAGGATTTACAAATATGACACAATAGGAGAAGGAAGGAGGCACTAGAGCCTATCCCCCCTTAGTGACAACTTCCTGAACTCCAAGCATATATCGAAGTTTAGTGAACTTCGCCTCTGTGAGAGCCTTTGTGAAGATGTCTGCAACCTGATCATCTGTTGAACAATATTGCACTTCAAGAACATGGTCATGAATGAGCTTTCTGATGAAGTGCATGTGAAGTTCAATGTGTTTGCTGCGCTGATGCTGAACTGGATCTTTGCAAATCTGAATGGCACTTTGATTATCACACCAAAGTGTAGTCGGATGCTGCTGTTCAAAGCCCAATTCTGATAGGATCTGACGAAGCCACAAGGCTTCCTTACTAGCTTCCACGGCACCACGATACTCTGCTTCTGCTGACGAAAGAGAAATGGCAGCCTGTTTCTTAAGCCCATGTAATAGGTCCTGAACCAAGAGTGAAGACATAACCGACAGTAGACTTCCGATCATCAAGGTCACCAGCCCAATCAGAATCAGTGAAACCAACTAATAGAGGAGCTGCTTTGGCACTGTAATGAATCCCAAACTGTACTGTACCTCGAACATAACGAAGTATTCTTTTAGCTGCTTTCCAATGACTTTCACGGGGGTTTTGCATAAAACGAGCAACAAGGCCAACAACAAGGAAAGGTCAGGACGAGTATGGGTTAAATACAAGAGTTTTCCTACAAGTTGACGGTATAAGGTAGCATCAACTTCAGGAGAAGTACAAGAGACTGAAAGTTTGACTCCAGACTGGAAGGGAGAAGGGGCTGGCTTACATTCTTCCATGTGAAAATGACGAAGAATATCACAAGCATACTTGGACTGGGAAAGGGAATACCCTCCTTGGATTGCAAGACTTGAAGACCGAGAAAATAGTGTAAGTGTCCTAAGTCTGTCATTTCAAATTTCTTTTTAAGGCTGGACTTCACATGGTTTATAAGGTTGGGATCACTTCCAGTAAGAATAAGATCATCAACATAAAGAACAAGGATGATAAGAGAGTTGCCCACTTTCTTGGTGTAGACAGTATTGTCAGAATAACAACTAGAAAAGCCAGATTCTAAAAGAAAGCTATCCATTTTGGCATACCAAGCCCGAGGAGCTTGCTTGAGACCATAAAGAGATTTCTTAAGTTGACATACAAGGTTGGAGTCTGTTTGGATGAAG
>APFE030515431.1:213662-224008 GCA_000404065.3 Pinus taeda
CTGCTATATGGTTTCTGGTACAGTTTTCTGTGTACAGTTGTCAGAGGAGTATCTACTTGTTTCAGATCTAGTTGATGGAAAGGAGATTGGTTGATTCTTGATGATTGTTTGATGTTCATGGATCCAGTTTGAAAATTGATGAAAAGTGGTCCCTGGAAGAAAGAGAAGGTTGTAGCCTTCTGTAGGCCAGCACCTACATACTAGTATCTTGGATAGTACAAAAGCTAAAGGGGGTTGTTGCTCCCTTCCAGGAGAAACTGGAGAACGAGAGAGAGTAGTAGCTCTCTGCAGGTTGCAGCCTGCGTACTGGTAAAAGGACTGCACCAGTACATTGTAAAAGAAGGTTTCTAATTTAAAAGGAAGATAGAGATGAATTGCAGCAGGTGGTTTTCACCCACATTGGGTTTCCACCTTATATCTTGTGTTCTTGTGTCTGATTGTCTTTCTGCTCTGTTTTACTGTCTCTGGATATTGTTATTGGATTCTACATCACTGACTAACAATCATCATCAGAAAGATTAAGTAAAATAAAAGCATGTTCTGTATACACGGGTTTTCTTCTGCATAACTGCGTACATACGCAGGTTTATTAAATTGAAGTAGCGTATATCAGTTGTTTTGAAAAAGAATAATTATCCTGATAATACTGATTCACCCCCCCTCTCAGTATTATTTTCAACAAAATGACCCATTTTTGGTTGAGATATGGCCATTCTCCCCAAGTGTCTCCAGGTGTGCAGCGAAATGGAAAAAGAGGGGCAGAAAGGTGATTATTGGCCTCTTTTTTGCAAATTTCTCAAAAACTGAGCCCCAGAATAGGAAAGTGGGAAAATGGGTTTCGATAGGGGGTCATAATATTTCAAAAAAAAAAAAAATTTCCATCATTTGGAGCCCTGAGGAAGAAGCACAACGTGAGCTCGCTGCACTCCTAGACATAAAATTGCCAACAAATTGCAAGTCTGCACCAAGACACAAAATTTTCTCCAAATCCTCCCAAAATTTTTCCAGCGATGCTTGATGAGGTATATTATGCAATCATGGATGCATTAGCAATAAAATCTAACTCACCCTTCTCCTCTTGTCTGATTATGGTTTCCTTGAGTTTTTCCTTCAATTGCTTGATTTTGACCTTGGCAACCTGATTCCTTGTGTAATAATGGATGGGCATTTTATTTTGCAAATTTTTATCCCTCTTGGCCTTGTCAAGGAGCTTCTCAAGGTGACAATTGACTTGTCAAGCCAAAACTCCCTGTGCTCATTTATTTCCTTGGAAATCCTCTCTTCAAAGGTCAATTCTTCCATTGGTGGCTTTTGTTCTCTTTCCCTCTAAAGTGCCTTCGTAAGACCAATTGTCCTTAGTATCTTCCTTGGCACATGCTCTTCATGATTCTCAATGTCCTCATGGTCCACCATTTCCTTTCCTTTCATCTCTTGTTTCTTGGCTTTGAATTTATGTTTCTCCATGACTAGCTATTTTTCCTTAAGTTGATTGTTTTCTTTCTCAAGAAATGAAATGATGAATGTGGCCCTTTCTAAATTGTCCTTGAGCTCCATGATATGAGAATAATTCTCTTTGATGACTTGTTTTAGGGTTTTATTCTCATCATGTGCCTCCAATTCAACTAGGTCAAAGTCATGTTCAATGGGCTTCTCATCATGCAAAGAAGCAACATGATGTGGTGGTGATCCTTGTTCAGTTGATGTAGTAGGCTTTGCCCCTTCCTCAATTTGAGGAAAAAACACAAGTTTTCTACCTCTCTAATATGTCTTGGTCACCTCAAGCCTAGGTGCCTTGGAAACGTCATCATGTTTTCTTGATGACCCCACCTCCATGGATTATCCTAACATGGTTTGGTGCTGGCTTGTTGAAGTGGTTATATGTGTTTTCAAGGTTGCTTCAATGAAGGTGTCCCATGTCATGTTATTCTCTTTCAACTGATGGAATACAATAACCTTTATCAGGTTATACTGAAAGAGGCTAGGATAATGCACTTTTCCTTTCAATTGCACCCTTTCAAACATTTTGATTAGGCTTCTATACAAGTAGATGGACAAATTTAAAGACTTGGCAGTTGTAAAGTGCATTAGCAGTCTTATGTGATACTGATATAGCCTAGAAAAGTTTCCCTCACATGTGAATAGCTTCATGGCATCCTTCACCAATGGTGCATATCTCTCTAGCAAGTATCTGAATGGGAAAACATGTGATTGATCTCCTTTGTATTGTGATTTCAAGTAGGGTTTATACTCTTATAGGTCTATGTTCATGCCTTTGAACCAATTTTCACCATGGTTTGGTATGTCTATAGCTTGAGAGATGGAATCCACTGAAAACATGAAATCAGTCCCTGCAATGGTGATTTTTTCTTCCTTCAAGGTGAGGGAAAATATACATGTGATATTCTCATGGTAACCTACTTCCTACACTCTTTGACAAAACCCTAAACAATTGACATCTTCAAAGCATTTCATGACAAATGGGGAGGAGGTGATTTCATTGCAATCAAAGGGTTCAAACCTCAGTATATTTCCCCCCTTGTTGTACTTCCTCTTCTCTGATGGTGATGAGTCAGGCTCCATACTTCAAACCCTAGCTGAAATATAAGCAAAAACAATGACGACAACTACAACTACAACAACTTAACCAAGTTATAGTTACTACAACTAGACTATGCCTTGTTAATCTAAGAACTACCTATAACACATATTAGGCTACTCAAGTTTGTTCTCAACTCATCCCACTTAACAAGTTGCCAATTCAAGGCTCACGTCCAACCATGGCCATAAAAAAACTAAGAAACACCATTCACATCTTGACATGCCATAGCACATGGCACATCTAACAACCCCTTAGCCCTGTGTGGCGCATGTTAGCATCCCCTACATTTCTTGGCATGCTTTGCACTCCCTAGCACATCCTAGCACTCTCTGACATGCCCTGGCACTCTAGCATGCCTTGGAATTTCCTAGCATATAACCTTGTTACTCCCTCCTTAGAAAACTCGGAACTCGTTAACAATCCCTATCACACACTTTTATCTCTTCATTTCCATGCATTTTGAACTAGTTCTCCCTTGTGTTTTTGCAGCACTCCCTAACATTCACTAGCACGCATTGACACACCCTGGCACATGTCACATCTTGGTATGTTGGCTTATCACTCTATCATTCCTTTGCACTACCTAGCATATCTTTTCGCTCCCTCCTTATCACACCTAGAACTCACTAACACTCCTTGTCACACACTCTTATTCATTCATTTCCATGTATTTGAAACTAGTGATCCCTTTTGTTTCCTTGGCACTCCATAACACTCCCTGGCATGCTTTGGCATGCCCTAGCACCTGGCACATCTTGACATGTTGCCCTAGCCTCTAGCATGCCTTAGTATTTCCTACCATACCTTGTTACTTCGTCACCACACCTGTATCTCACTAACACTTCTAGTCACAAACTATTATTTATTCATTTGCATGCACTAATTTGAACTAGTTCTCCCTTGTGTTTCCCTGGCACTCCCTAACATGTCCTAGCACATGTTGACACACCCTGGAACTTGGCACATCTTGGTTGCATGTCACCCTAGCAATCTAGCATGACTTAGTGCAACCTTGCATACCATGTCACTCTCTCCTTAGCACACTTGGAACTCACTGACACTCCCTGTCACATGCTCTTATTCATTTGTTTCCATGCATTTTGACCTAGTTCTCCCTTATGTTTCTTCAGCACTCCATAATACCCCTTAGCACGAATTGGCACACATTGGCACTTGGCACATCTTGCTATGCTTCCCTAGCACTCTAGCATGCATTAGAAACAATGCATAGCATACTTTGTCACTCCCTCCTTCACACACCTAGAACTTGTTGACTGTAATGTTCCACACTAATAATAATAGTGTTATTCAAAGCATACAATAAAAATAGCACCATAAAATTAAATAAAACCATTAAACCACATAAATTCTTGCCATGCGTTAGCACGCCTTTTCATTCCTTAGCATGCCCTGTCACTCCTTAGCTATCATGCCCTCACAACTACCCATACATTTTTTGCAACATGGGAACCCAACAAAATCGTACCTCAACTATAACAACAACTTAACTATAACAAAAACTTTACCAAGTTACAATTACTACAACTAGACTATGCCTTGTTCACCTAAGAACTTCTTATAACTCATCTTAGGCTACTCATGTATAATTTCAACTTATCCAACTTAACAAGTTACAAAGACAAGGCTCACATCCAACCAGGGTCATAAAATTAAACAACTAAGTAACAAATTTTACATCTTGACATTCCATAACACCTGACACGTCTAACAATCCCTTGGCAACAAAGTTTACATCTTCTTTATTTTGGTGTTCTTATTTTGTAAATGTGACCCTTGACTATGCCATGAAAACCCTCCAAAACATTCTTAAATGATGGGAACTCCTCTTCATGTGTGAAGCTTGTGAAATGTGACTAGTCATCCAAGATACCTCCAAATATTTGATTTGTTTCTTAGGGAATGTGAAAGATACCCTTAATATAAAACATTCATAAAAATTTGTAGGAAAGTGCCCCAAATGTGAGATGTTTCCACTTGTGCAATTGTCCTTCCAAATATGTGAGCTCAACAACAAAACACACCTTAAAATACATGAATGTGTCTCAACATGTGAAAGAAAAAGTAACCCTTACCATAGTCTTCCTCCATTGGCAATTTCGGCCTTTTCTCATTTACTCCACGTGATACAAATGCCAATTTTCATATTCTTGACTATGGCATTCTTCTTTTATACATGTGACCCTTGATTATGCCATGAAATCCTCCAAAATCTTCTTAAAGGATGGGAGCACCTCTTCATGCATGAAGTTGGTTGAATGTGACAAGTTATCCAAAATTCCTCCAAATATGTGATTTGTGCCTTGGAAAATGTTAAAGGTACCCTCAATGGAAAAACAAATAAATATTTGTGGCCAAGTGCCCTAAATGTGAGATGTTGCCACTTGTACAATTGTGCCTCCTTTTGATACTCAAACTGGAACCCTAGTTGTGCAAGATTCACAAGGTGTCACTTTGGGTCAACTTAGGGTTATTGGCACTGTCACCTTATCAACAAATCCTCTCACTTTGGGTTACTTATTGAATCTTGGGGGTATCCCAAAGCACAAATTTATGAGTTCTTTTATGTGACTAGATCACTAGCACTGAAAACCATCTTTACATTGGATGATTCAACATCTTGATGATCCTTATCCTATTGACCACAAATTTTGTATTATTTATTACTTTAATTGCAACATCTCCAGTAGATATTGATGGTGTTCATGAGCCTATTTATAGTTCTCTTTTTTATGGAAACAATATTATATCCAATGGCATTATTCAATGAATGACTACACAACAAGGACCCTATGAGTCAATCGTTCATGTTGTTGAAGTAGTTCCCACACGGCACAAACATTCGATGGTCTATCATAGCCAAACACTCTATGATGGGTTTCATAGATACCCAACCTATGACAACGAGTTGCATTCTATTGCCGAAACCTATAAGAATTGGAAGAATTATATTCTACCAAAGGAAATGGCCATCCACACAAATTGTAGGCCTTTGCCTACTCTAGATAATCCTTGGGATTTAGTGCCCCTAGATTTTATGTCATGTTTTCCCTCAACCAAGCATGGTAACATATGTGTTTTTGTTTTTTTTTATTTCTTCCTTAGGATGGGAATTTTGGCACCTTTTAAGAAGATTTACGCAACAAAATCCACTCATAAGTTCTTCTTCGAGCATATTTTGGTTAATTTTGGGTTTCCAAAGACCACATTTCTTGATAGGGATAGTAGGTTCCTTAGTATTTTTAGTTTAACCTTTGGTCCATGATGGACATAAATCTTGAACAAATCCACTACCTTCCATCCCTAGATTGATAAATAAAAAGTAGTAGTTAATATATTTATTATAGATGCCTTTAGAGTATACAATTGCGAGCATCCACATACACGTGTTGAAAGTCTTCCATATTTTCAACATAAATTTGACATAGCTATTTATATTTCTATTGGCCACAATCCTTTTCAGATGTGCTTGGGTTCCAAAAATTGACACAAATTGATGTAGCTATATTCATGGTATAACACATGAAGATGCTATGGAGTACTGAAGAAGGTATGTTTTTGTTCATCATTTTGTCATATTTTCTTTAGAACTCGTAACATCTTTGTATCATGAACTAGGTGGATAATGAAAAATCACGACAAAATCTATAATATCTATATGCAATATGGAAGTATTAATAATTTCCATTTATTATGAAGGAAAAGGGAAAGACTAAGGATTGCTGTTCCAAAGGAAAAGACAGGGCCAAGTTAACCACTATCCCTTTGGCGGGGAACCATATGCAAACAAGGCGATCTAAATTAAAACATCTCAGCCAAGGAAAGGAAAAGGAGATATCGACTTGGCACAAGGAAACAACCGGATAACTGAGGATTTTCAGTTTGGCGAATCGATGTTTTAACTATTTTCGCATCTTTGATATCTCCGCTCTAGCTGTTATAAATAGGGGCAGCATTGCTAGCCCAAGGGGGATCCGCTGTTAATTTTCATATAATTGTGCTCTATATTTGAACTTTGATCATCAACTCTCATTGAGAGGTGACTTGCTGTAACTCCTTTTAATGCTTTAATATAAGTTTAGTTGCTGCTCCATCTATGATCCTGGAATAATCCCAAGCGGTGTATCTCTGGAGGCTAAGGGCCTGGCCCTGGTGGAACACTTGCTCCTGTACCATTATCTTTAGTTCATGTGTGGTTTTCATTTTCAGCTATGTTCGGTAATCTGCTGTGTTTTATTCTTTTACATCACAACTCTGTTATATTGGATTTATGTTAGACTGAGTGATATCATTCTTTGTTCGAGACATCGTATCATTCATTCTAACTCTGTAACGCATTGTTGTTCCTTTAATTGCTGATATGGCATTGCTGGTCTTTACAGAATGTTGTTTCTGTTCAATTACAGAGTATCTGTGCTATAACATTTATCAATTGGTATTATTGAATTCATCTTAGAGATTATATTTCCTTGCGATTGTTGAATCAATTGATGTTGTTGTTCCATTACGAATTACAGTCATATTATTTATAACTAAGACTAATAATTGTATTACCAAGATTAGATTACTATTAAGGTGTGCCATGTGTTAAGTTTATTGTGCATTTATATTTGGCTTTCAAGCGTTGTTCCATATTCCATCATTAATCAGTGTTGTTCTATTTCCGTGTGTTGTTCGATTCATCCTTAAAAGTGAGGGATTTCCATTTGATTTTTGTAGGACACGATTGCTCCACTTATTCTTGTAAACTAAGGTGTTGTTGCTCATTAAACTCAGTTGTTGTTACATTTTCCTAGTCGTTGTTCCATTTCTTATTTGTTGTTCCATTTCCTATTATTTGCATTATTATTTCTTTGGTGTGCAGAACGATCTGAGACTGTAGTGGGCATTGACATTCATTGTCTGGTCCCCAGATCGATGATCTATTCCCTGATTTCCTTTAGTTCCATCAGTTTACCAAGGGATGATTTTCTGTTACTAAACCCTTGACCGATAAATTGCTTAGTTTTCTGAATGCCTGGTTTAGTCTTTAAAGTATTTTGCTATAAGTAAGCATCCGTTTACTCTTGTATTTTGAGCACTATACTACCAACATTACTCTGGCAAATGACAACCTCAATCTGAGTACACTCTTTGAAATAACAAATTGTTCCTGGATTGACAAGTTAATGTGAGGTAATTAGAGGTGAAAAAGACCCTTTTTATGGCTCGACATTTTGGCGCCATTGCTGGGGAAGAGTGTAGCCATTTGTCTCTTTTCAGAGTAGTGTAAGAGCCTGCTAGGGAAGAATTGGGTTTTAAAAACGGAAGGTAAGAACCCGCATGTGGAGTATGTAATAGCCCTGTTCCCCTACCTGCTTTCCTGTAGATTTGTTGTTGTTTTGTTTGGGTAGAACCTAGCAGTTGATTTGTGTGCATGACTAAGCACAAAAAGCCAGAAAATAACTCCAAACCTCTACCCAAGCCCAATAAAGCTAAGGGGCTGGTGACCCTTGGCCAATCAACTTTTATAGATGAAATCCTCAAGAAAGCAAAATCTCAGCCTTCAGTAGGACCTAAAAAAGTTATTTCTAAACAGCCTACTAGTTCCCTTCAGGCCACAAGATCACCATCTTTAGCCTTTTCTGAGGTGCATAGTCAAACTGAAGAGCAAGATTTTCAAGAAATTGAAAACTCTAGCTCAAAATCTTTGCAAGAAGGGAATTTTAGCAACCTCTGTGAAGGAAGAGGAGAGACAGGAGAAATTAAAGAACCAAGGTCTCCTCTTGGGGAAATTCAGCCATTAAGTAGCCCAGATAAGGGAAGTACTGGAAAAATCATTTATAACGAAGTTGAAGAAACTCAATCCCCCCAGACATTAGGCACTCTCATCATCCCAGATAAAGGAAGCGCTGTCAAGGCCATTCTTGTTAGAGGCATTCCCTCCCAACAACCTAGGAATACCCTCCTAAATATCCCAGAAGGTTATTGGCATATATTTGACCAAATGGCCAAGCACCAGCCAAACATCCAAACCTCTACACTGCAATACCCAATCGTGGATACCGCGGCAAATGCACCTATTAAATCAATTCCTCTTCAGCATATCCCTACATTTCATGGCCTTACATCAAAAGATCCAAATGCATTTCTATTCAAATTCGATGTGCTGTGTAGGGGATATGACTACACCACTAATCCCCAGAAACTGAAATTATTTCCCTCTACATTAAAAAGGGCCACTTTAAGATGGTTTATGGGATTAGGTGGTGGTGTTATAAATAACTGGGATCAAATGAACGAGTATTTTCTAAAAAATATCAGGATTATTGCAGGTCTAGAGAGTTAAAGGATGAAATATTTCGGATGGTAGCTAGACCAAATGAAACATTGGAAGATTATGTTGAACATTTCTAATATAACCTTCAAAGATCTCCTTATGCATCACTACCTTTGCCTGATAATGTGTTAAAAACAACATTAATTAGGGGAATGAAAGACCAATGGATTGAAACATTAAATATTATGGGGAAAGGAGATATTTATCAGGAAAATTTTGATGACATTATTAATTTATGTATCAGGAGCTCAAGAGGTAGCACAAGACTAAAACTAGCAGAGCATGATCAGTTTGCAAGAGATAATAGAATTTCGACAGGAGGAGTAACTCGTGCAGAAATTGGAAATTTGTTAGAAAATTTTAAAACTGATATACTGGGGACACTAACAACACAACGTGATATTATGCAAGCAAAAAAAAGCAAGCAGAAGAAGAACAGAATTGGCAATCTTCTGCCCCCGATGCAGGAAGAAACACAGCCATAAGGAGTGTCCATTAGATGCAATTCAAGTTTGTGCCATTTGCACAAAAGACCACCCCACGGAAAGTTTTCCCTCACTTCCCAGATTAAAGGAAGTATACAAGGAAGCAAAAGAAGAGCCAGAATCGGTTTATCTACTCAATCAACGCCATCAATGGAAGCTGCGATAATCAGGTATGTTTTCAGACCCAAATTCTTCTTTTCAACCTCCATAATATCATGCTCAACAATATAATATGTGGCAAAATTAATCCCCCTTCCCGAATTGGTCACAATAGTCATTTCCTTCATTAGCTCCGTGGCCGAATCAAGCAAGCCAATCCAATTGGCCAAATTTTCCCTATGCCCCAACATATTGGAAAATTAACGTATATCCAGCACAATGAACCCCTCCTACTTCACAGAATCAAGCCTGGAAGACAAACTGGCAAAGACCGATGAATCAGCCAGTAGGAACCATCCTACTCCCACAACCTACACTGCTAGCCTTACAACAAAACCCCCATTCTAACCTAAGACTGCAACTCCTAGCCCAACTGTTACCGGGAATAGTGTCCACTCGGATGCTTCTATTCCCACTAAGGTAGGTGGCTATCTTAGAAACAAACAAGTAAAGTCTACTTTCGCTTTCCTTTATGAAAATAGATAGGAGTGGAGCAAACGAGACCAACCTTATTCTTGCACTTGATTTCCTCTCCTTCCTGATAGAGCTTTATCACTTTTGCTTTGTCTGGCCAGCTTCAAAGAGCACCTATGGAATCACAACAACATACTACTATCAAAGAACAAATATCTATATTCATAAAAAACACAGGACCAGATGTGCGTTAACCATACAAATGCATATATAATGAAACATACAAGAATATGGAGGAAAACTTGAATAGATTTATTAAGATGAAAAGTAGCAAGAGGATTACAACCATATG
>APFE030515458.1:0-12685 GCA_000404065.3 Pinus taeda
TCCATGGACTCATGTTGCTTCCAGTTTTCCCAAAAAACGTCGTTTAGGGCCTCAAAACGGCTCCGGAAGTTCAAGACCCAAAAAACTACTAAAAATAATAAACTGTGCTACAATTAAGGAAACTGAAAAGTTGAAAGAAACAATGGTGGGGGTCCAAGTGGACTTGGCAGGTGGCCATGAATATCCACCTGGATTAATGATCTAGCTGAATCTTTTGTTGTGTTCGACTGAGTTGGTACAAGGTGAACCATGTTTATCCATGAGGTAAGTGGGGAAGCCAAAGTGACCTACACAATGAATCAATAATTCCTAAAAGGCAAGGACCCTGCGTTGAAAATGAACCAAAACTGAGAAGATTGTATTCAACTAGTGTGTTGCCAAGTGTTGTAGTAGTTGTAACACCCTCCAAAATTTTGGCATGCGTCCAAATTTCGGAGCCTTCCTTGGTTTTTCCACTGATGGTTGCAAACACTCAAGTTCATTCCATGAGCTCTTGTAGAGTCTTTACACCTTTTTGCTTTTCTGACCAGATGTCGTCTTTTGGCATGTTGATTTCTTTTTCATGCTTGTGATCTTGTTCTGGTGATTTTGAAGGTTGATCTTTGTGTGCATGATTTATCTTCACCCCATGAATATCAATTGTACTCCACACAAAGTTGTAAGCATTGTTGTGCAAGTTTCGTCATGGTCGTTCGAAGGTCTATCTCAAGTGTCACACTTGTTTCTCTTAACCTTAAGACAATCTCGTTGAGCACTTGTTTGTCTTGTTGGTTTGTGGTGTTCCGTTTTCAAGTCATGCTAAGTGTCTGATCACAAAGTCACATCTACACAAGTTCACTTGCTTTCGTACTTAGCCAATTTTCTTGAAAATCTGTTGACCAGACAAACCTCTTCAACCAGACCCCAACTGAGTTGCATTGCGCAGTCTCAGCTCTCAGTGACTCCGCTCTGTTGCCCAGAACTGTGCAATACTTGAGGTTGTCCTCCAGGGCAACAATACTGTGAAATCTTGGAAGTGAGCAGGTTGTATGTCTCCCAAAATTGCACAGAAGTTGACTCCAAGCCCGATCCAATCTGCGCTTCTCGTAAGATTAGTTATCAAGCCTCCTTTTGGTCTACAGGAAATTTTCACTACACTGTGACCCAAGGCTTCACTGCTCTCTAAAATTGCGCAGACATACCCAACTTCCTGCTTTGTACTATCTGCAGAAACTATGCAGTCATGTTGAGTCAGGCCTCCTGCTGGCATGCTTTTCTCTACTCTTGAACATTACGTAGTTGTGACTAGTACACATTCTGTTGCCCCGATCTACACTGTTTCTGGAAACTGTGCAGTGCTGCCTATCCCGCACTATCTCTCAAAAATGCAAAATTATGACCAGTAGCTCCCCACAGCCCAACATGCCCTACTCTAGAAAATTGTGCATAATTCCCTGCCAGTGCCCCCTACTGCCCCACTCTGTCTCCCTCTGAGAAATTGTGCAGATCCCCACCTGGACCCTGAGTCACCCATTCAATCCTCATCATGAAAATTGAACATAACTATCCAGCAGTTCCCTTGGACACCCTACCTTGTCTTCCTCCTGGGATTTGCATAGTTTTGCCCAGCTGGGTTCCACCTTGCAATTGTCATTGTTGTCCCTGATTCCGCATTTTTTCCTCTACACTGTTTTTCCTAACAATACTCTGGAGCCCCTCATCCTATCCTAAGTTGTGGTCCATGTAGTTTTAGTGTCTTTTCCTCCCTCTCGGTCACCTAGACCCGAAACTGAAAAAAAAAAATGCATCATGCTATGCTAGGATATTTTTGGATTTAATGTCATCTCGTCATGAGTGAATTACAGGAACAGGTACATTGGTGGAACATAACACAGTGAAGAACGGGATGAAGAAGGAGTGCATGCTATAAGACTTGCTCGCAATTGAACAAATGTACAAAACACATCGAGAAGCAATCGAAAGGGATACATGCACTGAACCATCAAGCAAATACCAAGACCATCGAAGACCTCACAACACTTTTCCATGCGGAGGTGAAGACACAACGCACCGAGAGCACATCCATCACTTAGTAGCATAGCAACTTGACATGGACACCACAATCAGCGAGTAAATGTCAACAATGTCATGTTGAGTTGTGTCATGAGTTGTCTCGAACACATCACTACTATGGGCCATAATTGTTGTAATCAAATGTAATGTAAATTGAAAGCCCAACAGACGCACATATGAAGTTGAAGGGTCACGTCAATTGAAAATTCATAGGAAGTTGAACAGTCATGAGGGAAGTCCAAGAGTCACAAGGGTAAAACATCACCCTTGGCTATATATACCCCCTCATTATATGAGCAAAGGACTTTTCACCTTGACTCCTCCCACATAGCCTTGAGAGTCTAGAGTTTGTTCTTTGAGGAGCGAGGAGTGGCTCAAATGTCCCACTGTTGGGACTAGTGATATATGGTGTACATACGTGTCTTGGAACTTTTTCTTAATTCAAAAGCCTGTCTCAGGCCAACATGTTTTCACGTATGTTTTGTATCCATTTGTAAGATTATTATTTAAAGGTTTGTAATGCATGTTTGCTTAACGTGTACTAAGATAGTTGAACTACTTCAGTTATTTTAGTACTTACATTGTTGAAGATGTGTTGTATCGTTTATCACCATTGTCTCATCCATGTGGACTACTCCACAGGACATTAGACAAACCATTCTTGTTTTCTTGGTTATAATGACTATCACCCCTGCGTGGACTACTTCGTTGGACGGTGTACATGTTTTCCCTTGCACTTTGGTTTTACCGACTATCGCATCCATTGTGGACCATTCTTTTGGATGTTGGATAGACCCTTGTTGTTTTCACATGTGTCTCTCCCTGGGTGGTACTATCACCTCTCATCTAGAGGCTCACTTTACCCTCTCCCTTATAGTAAGAGAACCCAAACACAAAGTTACATTACGCACTCACTAGGCATACTCACCTCGATTTCTTGAAGTTACAAGCATAACGCTATCATGCATTGAACAAAAATAGCTAAGGAAAATCTCTAAGATAATGGCAATCGGTCCATCATATCTGATGGGACTCCTACACCAAACAGTGTGAGGTCTAGTTGGGACTTCATATCAGGGAGATCCCCTGAAAGTTGGCGGGTCCAACACTGTCAACAGTTTCTGATATCTCTACTATGGTTAATGGATTATGTTTAGTCTAATTTTCAAGTTCTTCTAAGTTGGTCTTCACTTAAAGTGTGCAAGAAAAGTGTGGGGGGGGCTCATTGCCAAGCTTGTGCATTAGTTTCTCATTGTTTGGTATGATTTTCAGTTTCTTGTAATTTCTTTGAGTGGGTTTGTGATTTAATTTGGTATCATTTGACAAAGTTGTTATTGATATGCTTGATAAGAGATATTATGAATTGACCTCCTATAAGGGAGCTTAGTATTTCTTTCATCTTCAATAAGCTAGACTTGTCAAATATTGCTCGTTTTTCTTATATGTGATTGAATTTCTGCAATTTAGTTAATTAATTATTTCATTGAAGAAATTGATGATCTGAAGGTATTAATTTTGTCATTGAAGGCTTTTTGAATCTATCTCCTATAAGGGAGATTGAAGTTTACTTGACAATAACTCTTAAGATCTCAAGATTAGTTAAGTGTTAATCTTTTTAGAATTAGTCCCTAAACCATATATTTTGGTGTGCTTCTAAGTTTACGAATTCTGGATTGATAATAGAATTTACGATCTAATTTATACCCTTAAATTAGATTGACAGGGTACATGACTATTCTAAAAGCATGAAGGATAGAGTGGCCATTTTCAGCTTGAAGGGAAAGGTTGATATATGGTGGGAGGACTTGAGAAATGTCAAGAAAATTAGAGAGAAAGAGTTTTCCTAGAGAATATTTGAGAGATATTTCTAGGAGTTCCTATTCGAGAGGTGCTATGAGAACAAAGTTAAATATTTCATGAACATAAACTAGGGAAACTTATTGTTGATGAGTACACTAACAATTTTTTGTCATTGTTGAGGTATGTGTTGTATATATGATATGAGAATGTAAAGATTCAAAGGTATGTCAGTAAGTTACCACAAAATTATAGATACATAATTGAGTCTGATGAGAAAAAAACATTGGAGGACACCATCTGAAAGGCTAAGTGTTGCTATGAACAGTCCAAGCATAAAACGGAGTGCCAAACTAATTGGAAAGCAAGAGGTAGGACCGACTTTAATGGAAAATGACAAAAATATTTAGGGCATCAGGAAAGGGGAAGGAATGCGATGTTCACCACTTCTACCATAGGTGAATTTCAACAAAAATATACTATTGTAAGTAGAGACTGGTCCTCTAAGCCAACAAGAGAAGAAATCAAGGGCGGTCAGAAAAGGGATCATACAATGTTAGACATGTGGATAATTTTATTTACGGAAACATCGTCCTAAAAAATAATATATTGGCCCAAGGTTGTATTATGTGCAAGAAGTAGTAACTGTGAATGACGTGGGTCCAAAAATATATGCCACAATGGAAAATAGGTAGGTCGTTCATCAAGATTTAGTGATTGAGATGGAAGGTATGATTGTTAACCAACTTAACAAGAGATTTTTCGGTATAAATCACATGATATTTCTTTTGTCGACGTGTTTCAAACCAACCAGTGTGGTTCATCATCAGGACAAGTTGAAGAATCAGATCAAGCTATGCATGCTAAATAGTTAGAGTAGAGCCTCCAACAGTTATAATTCTTGACCAGGTAACAACTAAATTTGACTAGGGATCAGTAAGTCGGACCAGGGGCAAAAAAAATAAGTTAATTTAATATATTAATAATCTGCATGATTTCACCTATTATTTAATATATTAATTCGGAAGTAAGTTATAATCTGCATGACTTGGCCTTTTATTCATACAGGGTACATATATATATATAGTATACATATATAATATAATAGGTAGTATATATATATATATATATATAATATAATAAAATAGAGGTAGATTTTAATGGTTATTAAGGTTGATTATTGATGGTATGGTATCCCATATATTTTATGATAACAAATAGTATAGCTAGGAATACTATAATATATATATATATATATATATAAAGTGGAATTTTAATGGGGTTATTGGAAGTTTACCGTTAGTTAGAAAGGCAAATGAGTTTAGGCTTAATCCAGTTAGCTTATAAATGATTACAATATTTAACAATATTCCTATTGAAGTTAATTGTTTAACTAATTGTCAAAAAATTAAGATTCCCAAAATAAGTTGTTTATATGATAATCGCAGGGTTTTAACCACTTTAAAATATATTTATATAGGTATATATATATAATAATATATATATATAATATAAAAATGAAGAATTAAGGTTCTTAATAAGATAAAAGTTATTTAAAACACATTAGTAGTTTAAGAATCACAATATTAGAAGACAATAAGGGATGGAAAAAATAATCTAAATATCCAGATATAATTAATTGCATATCTAAATGTTAAATTAACTTATTATTATATAAGTATTTATATTTTTTATTAGATTAAGTTAACCAACTTGTTCTGATTTTGACTGACTAGGTTCTAATTTTAGCTATGTCGACCCGAAGATCGCATAGAATTGTGCTTTATAGAAAAAGACCCATGAGAATTCGTGGTTGATTCAATTAGCCATGGGAAACAAAAGGTGAGTGAAAGATGTGGCGAAGTCATGCCCAACGATGGTAAGAAATATGTCCATATTATCCAATCTCAATTTGTTACCATTGGGCTCGTATGATGTACTAGTCGTGGATAGCATCTCATAAAAGTAAAATCAACTGCTACAACAAGTCACTGGAATATCTTAGCGATGAGGGAGAGAAAGTGACACTGCAAAGAATACTTAAGTATATCACCATCAGGAAAATATAAATGATGCAAGTGAAAAGATGTAAAATGAAAGGGTATGCCTTATATGTCATCTAGGTGACCAGTGAATAAAAAATTAAAAGGGATAGAATGGGAAGAACACCTAGCGTTAAGGAAGTTCAATGATGTGTTTCTAAAGGAATAATGGGATTTCCACTTAAGAGAGATATCAATTTTTCCATCGAAATTCTACCAAGATCAATACCGGCCTCGAAATCCCCATGTTGCATGAGTACGCTAGAGCTAGTGGAGATAAAGTTATATCTGAAAGAAATGTTGGACAAAGGGTGTATTAGACCAAATGTGTCATGCTAGGGAGGCCCAACACTATTTGTGAAGAAGAAGGATGGCACACTACGATTGTGCATTAACTACACATCTAAATAAATCCATAATGAAGAGTAAGTACCATCTCTTTAGAACTCATGACATGTTTGATCATTTGAGAGGGGTTGTAGTATTCTCAAAAATAGATTTGAGGTGTGGTTAACATCAAGTGTGGATTAAGGATGAAGACATCGACATTAGACAACCTTTAGAATTAGATATGGACACTATGATTTTGTAGTGGTGCCATTTGATCTCACAAATACTCCAACCACATTTATGTGTACGATGAATAATGTCCTCATCACATATTTGGAAAAGTTTGTATTGGTATTCATAGATTATATCTTGGCCTACTTGAAAACTAGAGAAGAGCATGAAGAGAATTTGAAATCGATATTACAATTGTTGAGAGAGCACAATCTTTATGCGAAGCTCACCAAATGTGATTTCTTCCAATCAAAATTTTAGAATATGGGACATAATGTTTCCAAGGAAGGAGTGGTGGTGGATCTTGAGAAGATTAAGGCCATCATGGAGTGGCCTAGTTCCTAAAATGTTACAAAAGTTAGATCTTTAATGGGATTAGTTAGATATTACCAAAGTTGAACAACTCAAACATCTTGTCATGCATGCACCTATCTTGGGAATAGTTGATTCGGAAATTTATTTTGTGGTTTTCACAAATTATTGTAAGGAAGGGCCTAATGGATTCCTAATGCAAGAAGGACACATGGTTTGCTATAAATCGAGAAAATTAAATGAGTATGAGAGGAATTATGTCACTCTTGACTTGGAACTTGCAGCATAGTGTGTGCACTAATCATGTGGAGACATTAATTTCTTAGAAGAAAGTTTATTTTAATGTCAGACCATGGAGGGTTGAGATACTTTTTTGACTAGCCCAAGTTAAATGCAAGGAAATATAGGTGGCTAGCCTTGATTAATGAGTCTGACTTTGAAATTATGTACATTAATGTCAAAGAGAAAAAAATAGCAAATTCACTTAGTAGAACCCTGCAAATGGCTCATTTGGCATTCGTAAGCACTTATGAAGTTGATATCAAAGAAAGGGTCAAAGAGGCATTACTTCACAATGAACACTACCAGCATGTGAAGGAATGCCTCCAGTAGGATCCAGAAGGATCATGAAGCAAGAAATACTCACTCATTAATGGCGGTTTGTTGAAATTCAAGAATAGATGGTATGTGCCTTGCATGGGTGACTTGAAAAATCTCATATTGGATGAGTTTCACAAAACACCTTATTTAGGTCACCCTAGTTATGAAAAAATGATAACATCTATGAAGAAAATGTATTTTTCACCAAGCATGAAAAAGGGAGTTTTTTATTACATTGTCAGGTGCTTGGAATGTCGATAATTTAAAGTGGGATGCGGACACCCAACAACATTGTTGCAATCAATCCTCATTATTGAGTGGAAGTGAGAATTCATATCCATAGACTTCATCACAAGATTTCCAAAAACATCTAGGCAACATGATGCTGTAATTGTGGTAATGGAAAAATTAACAAAGTAAGCTCATTTTATAGTTGTTAAGTCCACCCACAAGGAAATTGACATCACTTAGACTTTCATGAAGGTGATATTTAGACTACATGGCATACCCAAGAAGTTAATTTCAAATCGACATGCCAAGTTTACTTCAAAATTTTGGAAGGCTTTGTTTGTTGGTTTTCGAACTCAGCTAGCATAATTTTAACAGAGTGTATCATCCTCAAACTAATGGGCAAACTAAGAGAGTAAATAGAGTTCTATAAGACATGTTGAGGATGTATTTCATGCTTCATCCAAAGAGGTGGGAATAGTTTCTACCCTTATTTGAATTTGCATACAATAATGGGTATCAATAGTTACTGAAAATGATCCAATTCAAGGCATTACATGGTAGAAAATGTGGCACTCCCATTAGTTAGGATGACCTAATGAATAGGGTGGTTCTTGGAACTGATATCCTAAAGGAAATGCAGCATAAAATAATTAATAATAGACAAAATTGAAGGCAACTCAAGACAGGAAAAGGGGTTATGAATATTAGTAGAGAATAAACAAGGAATTCCAAGTAGAGAGCATATATATCTCCACGTCAAACCAAGAAAGAGTTCATTAAGAATAAGGTCTTCTGCTAAGTTGGCACGAAGATTTTTTAAACCATTAGAGTCTGGAAAGAGTGAAGCCAGTGGCTTATAGATTGACCTTACCACCAACAGTGAAAGCATGTGATTTTTTTCACATTAAGTTTATTTAAGAAATATTTACTTGAAGCTAATCGTATTATTGATTGGTCTATGATATAGGTGGAATTCGAGGGAGAATTCTAACTAGAACCATAGTGCATTCTAGACTAGAGGTAGATCAGACTCTGGAATTGAGTAATAGAGTAGGTCAAGATGCAATGGACTTTATAAGAAATTTCAGCCTAAAAGTGGCCTCCTAAGGAAAAGAAATAAAATAATAGTATAAATAATAAATAAGAGTTATGAATTATGGAGGGAAAAGAAGAGAACTACTTTTTTTTTAATTGTATTTTTAGCTTATATCCTTGTAAGTTTACTCAAATTTTAATTGTAGACACTCGTTGGATGCATAATTAAATTCCACTTCCAACGAGTATTTGTTGTGCATACTTTTAAGAAGACCCACATTGATAAATATTGAAGATACATTAAAAAAAATGTTTAACAAGTTTCTTTAATGTATCCTCAATTTTTATCAATGTAGGTGTTCTCAAAAGTATGCATAATTGGTACTCATTGAACGTGTAATTTAATTTCACATCCAACAAGTGTCTACACTTGAAATTTGACTATAAAGAGATAAGACAAAATACAACTAGAAAAATAGTTTTTTTCTTTTCCCTCCAAATTATCTACATGGACCTCTTTTGAAATTTAAAGGATTTTGTTTGGTTTACATATTATGATGTGGAAATTACATGAAAAGTTCATGGGCACTTTTAGGTTGAATTTTCCTCTAATGAACAATTTGGACTAGAGGTAGCCACCTATGAAATGGTTCATCAAAGGAGTGTACTTTACCCATTTTTTCACTACATAAGTGAATGTAAGATATTTAAATATAAATATTATTGTTAAATTTTATGTTTTGTTTATAAAACATTGAGGATGATGTTCCTTTGAGGGGTTGGGGTTTGTAACAACTATTTTTGTTGCCCCCCATGTAAATGTCACTATGTGTAATTGTTTATGTAATTTATGTAAAATTGCAATTGATCGTTGAAATAAAGGAGAGGAAATGGATTCAGATTTCTTAGAAGGATAGGTTACTTGTGATGTGTTAAAGCCAAGCCACACCCACCTCATTTAATTTTATTAACTATCACCTAGATGAATTGAGTGACCTGCACAAATAAGCAATAAATTTATGATATGAGTCGCTTAATTGGAGGACGATTCCCATACTATTCCCTTCCTCATGGGATGTGATGGAGAGAGGAAAATTGTCCAAATGGGAGGAAGTCAATATGAAAACGAAGAGGAGGAAAAAAAAAAACATGCAGAACACAAGTGAAGAAAGGGGGGCATGAAGAGAAGAGACATAGTGGGAATAAATGCATAGGAGAGGAATCACTCGAGAAGCTACATAGGAAGAAGAGATTTTTTATGAGCCCCAAAAATGGATAATTATATGGCCTCATTCAGCCTCCTAATTCGACTTAATCCACCATTATCATTAGTTTATTGCATGTTTTTTATTATATTTATGCTAATAGGGTGAATTGGGTTAGTCATTATGTCAACAAGTCTAATGTGTGCTTTATGCAGTCTTTTTGGTCAATTTGGAGACAAAATCAAAAGTTTAAATGAGCACTTGGTAGCTAAATTGGTGGAGAGGATTTTTAGAAAGGTGTCCCCTTCATTTATGGGCCCTTACCTTGAATTCTCCACCATTAGCTCAGAGTTCAAGGGCCACCAAATCGATTATCACAAGGGCAGCCAAGCAAGTCAAGTAGGATTGCTGTTAACTGCAAGTTTTGGGCAGCTGAGTCCCTAAAGTTTAGGAGGACTGTTGGGGTCCTCAATTTGTATAAATAAGAGGGCTTAGGCCCTCATTTGAGTTAGTCATTTTGTATTCATTTTGTAGTCATTTTGTAGTTCGATTTTTAGGCAGTAGATTAGCTTTGCTTTCAACACATTTTCAAGTTCTCCTTGTGGACAAGTTTTGGAATGTAACACTTCTTTTGATCAATAAAGATGAATCCAGCTTTGCACCAGCTCTAAATCTCTCTTAGGAGGCTGTAGCTCTTGGGATTGGACCCATCTCAAGTGCCTAGTACCTCCTTTGTTTACTTTCGTGTGTCTTTGTTGCATTCTTATAATAAAATCTGTTATTTAGATTTAAATCTTGTTTTGTTATTTAGGTTGTTTTTGATGAGTAAAATAGTTTTTCATGCTCAGATTTAGTTGATAGGTTGTTAACAGAAAAAGATTCAAGAAAAGGGCCATCAAAAATCTGTGGTTTCACCTCTCCCTCAGTGGGATCAGGAGCTGTGACTAGGATTACTTTGCTGCCCACAAAAACACTGATTTTTCTTTGCCATGCAATCACTAGTGTTTGATTTCATGTGTAGAAGTTGGTTACAAGTTCAGACTTTTGTTTTCTTAGTTGCAAGAGATAAAATACATGGTTTCATTGCAGGTCACACTTCTATTCATTCTCTTTACTGGCAGCTAGCATATTAGGTCAACGTAACTAGGTATTTGAATTTACAAGTCTTTGTTGGTTTAGATTGGAAAAACGACTTCTAGAGCACCTATACCACTTCTTCATCTGCTTATTCTCCATCAGCACCATCCACTCCACCCTCTACTTAGAATCCTTGACTCATGTTTTCCATTTGCTCCCAAAACCCTAATTTTTATGCAATCATTGGTCCAGCCTTCTTTGAGCCAAGTTAGCCTTCTACACCTTCTCACCACTCCATCCACCTGTCCCTGGGTCACTTTAGACCCCTATCCTACTTCCATATCCATTCATGCATCTTCCCTCACTCACCCATCCTCGAAAATCCAATTTTTAAACATCCTGTAGAAATTTCTGAACATCCTGTAGAAATTCCTGAACATCCTGTAGAACCCCCGCAGACTTCCTGTAGAAGCTCACAAATGAGGTTTATTGATAGCCAAACTTTGTGAAACTCTCAGGAAGGGTGTTAGGGACTCCTTATACCCTCTCTGAACCTTCCCAACCTTTTCCAAGCATTTCTCCTCCTTGATCCACTTGTGCACAGTAAAAAACAGTAAGAGCACATGCATAATAATCCTACAAAGTCATTCAAAAATACAAAAAGATGTTTTCTTTAGATTTGATTATAAAAGTAGCTTAGACACATGCATTTTACCTTCTGAAGTCAATGGCATCTCATTCAGTAGCTTGCATCTTCCTTCTTGCATCAGTAGGACTAGCTGGTAGAATTAGGGTTTGCTAGGGTTCGTGTTTCTTTTTGGCTTTCAGTTTCTTTTCACAAATAGATTAGCTTCCTTTGAGATAGCTTTCATCCATCAATTAAAAATCTTCTTCTAAGAGCTCATAGAAGTTGGCTTAAACTCCTAGCAGACTTGTGCCAGCTAACCAAGTGACAGTTGCGGCAAGAGCTAGTACTTATGCATACAACACCGTCGCTTCCAAGTTTGTTACGAACAACCGGGTTGATAAAAGTAAAGAAGGGAGTCCCAGGAGTTGCAGCATTATTGCTGCAATACTGGAGCCCACCATCTTTTTGGCGCCGTTGCCGGGGAAGCGTTAGAGTATTGGTGATTGTTGCTTTTCTTCTATTTTCTCCTACAACCTTCTGCTAAGTAGTTTATTTCATTTCCATTCTGCAATTTCCTTTCCACAAAAGTAAAGTAGACATTTCTTGCTTTCATATATTAGCATTTCAATTCTGCAAGCGTAGCTTAGCATTCCATTCCTGCAATTTCATTTGAGCAAAATAGATTAGTCCTTTCCTGCTTTCATTTCAATTCCGAATTTTCATTTCAGCAAGATAGTTAGTTGCAGTTCAATCTATTTTAGTTTTGCAGGTACCAACAGAGAAAAAAAACAAAAGCAAGAAAAAAGTCTTTCCATTTCATGCCTCGTAGGAATAGAGATAAAACCAGAAAATTCTTATCCAACACACTCACCACATCAGTGAGTCAACCTTCTCTCTTCTCTGGTGACAGTGAGCCAGAAGAACCTATAGGTGAACCTCCTGAGATATACGAAGATCCTATAGCAGAAGAAGAGTTAGGGAACACTCCATCTGAAGCCATGGTTGAAAACCGAAATGGTAGAACAGAAGACGAAAGAATAGAGGGTGCCTTTCCCATCCGAGAGACCAATGGAGACATGAAAATGAAAAACATAAGTCCCTCTGCTCTACCTCACTTCCATGGACTGACTACTGAGGACCCTGAT
>APFE030515462.1:2048-17485 GCA_000404065.3 Pinus taeda
ATTGACAAAATCTGTGAGCTCTGAGAAGTTCTCTTGGTGTAGAGAAACAATGGGCGTTTCAGGGCTGGAAAAATGACTAAGCTCTCCCGTGGCCCCCTGTGGAAAGAAAACAACAAGTGGGAGATTGTTGGGTTGTGTTATATTCTTTCCACATAGTTAACAGGGGGTTTGAGGGTTACACGTAACCCCACTTTATGGGGTCCGCGGTAGCGCCCAGGAAAATTTTGGTTTTGGACCCTATGTTAGGTTGGGCGGACCCACCTATGGTTTTGTGCTTGTTTTTCGCACATGTTTTTTGGACGCGATGGTTTTCGGTCCATGGTATTGGATGCTTCGGCATGTATAAATATGTATTGTAACATTGAAAGGAACATAATGAAAAATCAAGCTGGTAGTCCCGGTTTTGGGATCCAGGGGAAAATATTTGTGCATATGTGTTTTTATGTGTTATGCTCTCGCATTGTTTATTTTTCTGTGATTTAGAATTCATATGCAAGTAATTTCTGTACGGGGTTAAAACCTACACCTATGGCATCTAGATTTTGATGGATCTGTGAATAGATTAGGGGCTGGTGTAGGAGTGTGGATCCATAATATGGAGAATAATCATTCCAAGGGACATGCATTCAGATCAAACTTCAAGTGTACAAACAACATGGCAGAGTATGAAGTTCTGATCTTAGGATTACAAATTGTTAGAAAACTTGGAGCCAAAAGAATTTCC
Source organism: Pinus taeda (assembly GCA_000404065.3). NCBI lineage: Eukaryota > Viridiplantae > Streptophyta > Pinopsida > Pinales > Pinaceae > Pinus > Pinus taeda. The sequence continues at coordinate 2,773 of APFE030515462.1, forward strand.
ATACTTGGAGACTCATAACTGATTATTAAATAGATTAATGGTGAATACTCTGTACTCAATCCTAGACTTAGTTAATATAGGGAGACTACCCTAGATTTTATTAAAGACCTCCTGGAAACAAACTTTGCTGCCATTCCTAGAAAACAAAACATGCAAGCCCATAGTCTTGCCACTTTTGCTAGTACCTGCAAATTTCCCTCTCAACCCAACCATCAGTACATTCCAAAAGTGAGACATAGGCTTGTTATACCAGACAACTTGAAGTATTGGCAGATTTTCTCCCAGGATTCTCAGATTTATAACTTCATGAATGCTGAAGGTGAGTTTCATAATTGTAAAATAGATACAGACTGTACAGTAGAAAATAACGTAGATAGTGACATAGATAGTGGCATCGATGTAAATATTTTAGATATAAGTAAACCCACTAAATTCACTAAATTAGAAATAGATAGCTTAGAAAATGTAGATATAGAAGAGATAATGAATGATCCTGAAATTCTAAACCTTAAAAATAATTTTTTGCCTAAGGGATTAGTCCCATTAGAAGATTTGTTTGACTCGAACGATGTAGCTAGAAAACCCAAAATGGAACCTTTAAGAGCAACATAGATGAATGTAACATAGGAACTGAGGAAAAACCAAAATTCATTAAAATGTCAAAAGCCTTACCTCCAAAGGAAAGGGTTAAATATATAAATCTGTTTAAAGAATTCCAAGATGTTTTTGCCTGGAGTTATGAAGACTTGAAGTCTTATGACACCAACATAATTCAACAAAAAATACCTCTCAAAGAAGATCATAAGCCTTTGAAACATAAACTTAGGAGAATTAACCCAGTTCTTATGCCATCTATTGAGAAAGAAGTTAAAAGAATGTATGATGCCCAAATTATAGCTCCCATTAGATTTTTAGATTGGATTTCAAACTTAGTCACTACTAGGAAAAAGACTAGAGAAATTAGACTTTGTGTTGATTTCAGAAATTTGAATAAGGTCTCATTAAAAGACAACTATCCTCTACAAAAAATGGACCCTATCCTTCAGGGGGTAGTAGGCTCATCCAAAATTCCATTTCTTGATGGATTTTCTGGATATAATCAGATCTTAGTTCAACCAGAGGACCAAGCCAAAAATGCATTTACTGCTCCATGGGGTACCTTCATGTATTTAAAGATGCTTTTTGGATTAATGAACGCAGGAGCAACATTTCAAAGTGCTATGTATATAGATTTTGCCAAGGAGATCGATGACTTCCTAGTGGCATACCAAGATGATATCACTATCTTTTCTAAATCTGATAATGAACACCTAGATCACTTGAGAAGAGTTTTCATCAAATGTTGGAAATTTGGGATTTCTTTAAATCCCAAAATGACACTCTTTGGTCTAGAAGAAGGAAAAATATTGGGACATATAATATCCAAAGATGGAATAAAATAGATCCAACTAGAATAGAGGCCATTTTGACCATTTCCCATCCTAGAAACATTAAAGAGTTACAGTCATTTTTAGGCAAAACAAATTTTCTTAGGAGATTCATTTCAAATTTAGCATAACTAATTAGAGAACTAAATAACATGTTAAGAAAGTACTCAACACTTAAATGGACAATGGAGGCCAAACAGTCCTTTGAAGCCATCAAGGAAGCCTTAACCAAAACTCCAGTCCTTATAAGTCCTGATTTTCAGAAAGTCTTTATAATTTTTTCTTTTGCTTCAGAACACACCATTGCACCAATCTTGTTGCAAAATAACGACCAAGGATATGAACAACCAATTTCATTTTTCAATAAATCCTTAAGAGATGCCACACTCAAATATAATACTATGGAAAAACAAGCATTAGCTTTAGTAAAGGCCATCTAAGATTTCAGAGTCTACATTTTGTATTCTCACATCATTTCTTATGTTCCAAACTCAGTAGTTCAGGACATTTTGACACAAAATGGGTTTGAAGGAAAAAGAGGCAAATGGATTTCCACTATATTGGAATATGACATGGAAATAAAGCCCACCAAACTTATAAAAGGCCAAGGTTTAGCCAAACTCATGGCTGAATCGAACTGTGAGGCCCTAGATATTAATTTCATTGGTGCCCTTGATGATAAGGAAGAGATGGCGACTCCACAGACCGGTGAACCTTTTACTGGTTCACCTTGGTATGCAAATATCATATTTGTATTACTAAACTTACAAGCTCCTCCTGTTTTAACAAGAACTAAAGCTAGATTTTTGAAAATGAAGTCATTAAAGTATTGTATCATAGATAATGCTTTGTTTTGGAAAGACATTAATGGTATTCTTTGAATTATTTACTTAAAGATGAAGCTGATAAAATTATGCAAGAATTTCATGCAGGGGATTGTGGAGGACACTTGTATTGGAAGACTACTACTGGCAAAATTCTGAGGGCTGGTTTTTACTGGCCCACTCTATTTGTAGATGTTAAGAAACATGTGACCTCCTGTCATAAATGCCAGATATTTGATGGAAAGAGAAAATTTTTACCCTTGCCTCTTAAACCAATCTCCACTGAAATGCCATTTCAACAATGGGGGTTAGACTTCATTGGAGAAATACACCCAGCCTCCTTAACCCAACATAAATGGATTATGACAACCACTGACTATTTTAGCAAATGGATAGAAGCCACCCCTTCTAGACAAGCCACAGACACTATCATTATCTCCTTCCTAGAAAATAATATCTTGTCAATATTTGGATGCCCCTACAAGCTCATTAGTGATAATGCATCTACCTTTAAATCCAAGAGAATGATAGACTTCTGTAACAAACACCACATCACCCTTGGCCACTCCACTACCTATTACCCTTAAGGTAATGGAATTGCAGAATCCTCTAACAAAAGCTCGGTCAATATCATTAAGAAATTACTAGAAGACAACAAAAAGACAAGGAACAAAAAGTTGGTCAATGCCTTATGGAAAGGCAAACTAAATACTAATAAATCCATTGGCACATCTCCCTATCAGTTAGTAGATAGGATGAATGTTGTTTTCCCATCATCTTTGGGAGTGCCGGTGATGAAGATCATCCAAGAATTGCAGGTAGAACCAAATGATATCCAGAGAAGGATAAATCAGATCATACGCTTGCAAAAGACCAAAGAAGAAGTATATGTAAAATCACGGGTAATCTAGGACAAAATCAAAAAGGTATTTGATAAAAAGACCAAAGCAGATGATTTTTACATAGGTGATAAATTTCTTAAGTGGGATTCAAGAAGAGAAGACAAAGGCAAACATGGTAAATTTGACTTCTTATGGCAAGGACCTTATGTCATTTATGGTTACAAGGGTAACAATGCTTTTTCTTGAGAGAGATAAATGGATCAGATCTACCAGGAGGACCTATCAATGGTAGAATGCTGAAGCATTATTTTTCCACTGATTAATCATAGTTCACTTTACTTTGCATCATTATACATAAGATTTCAGAGTGTAGATTGGATTGGATGGTAAGATTTTAAAGTTGAAGCTCGAAGAGAAGGCCCTAAGCTTTGAAGGGTTCACCATCATAAGCATGAATAAATTAGAATCATAGAAGGACATTTTACAAGGTAACTCCAGTCACAGTTCAAAGGCTACTGATCTTTAGAGTTCTTGACATTTCACCAATAAATGCCATCCCCATGTGGAGCTACTTTTAGGGTCCTATAATAATAGGATTCGTAATTTTGAATTGGCTGTGGTTAGTCTTGTAATATTGTAAATACTTTTGCTTTCTGCAAAATGTTTTCCATATTAAAAATTAAATGTAAAGAGGGTATGTCCTAAAAGAAATATCAAAGGACAAAAGGAATAAGAAAAGATAAAAAAGTGAAAAAATATGAACCCCAAACAAAAACAGATCATGAAAGTGTACAAGTCTAAGTGCCACTACTTTTTACTTTACTGTACAAAATAATGGTTGTGTGTAGATTGTCATAAATTCCACAACCCATGATAGTCAAACTATTTAATCTTGACTACTTCATGCTATTTATAGATAGAGAATAAAGATCTAGTCAAACTGTTTAATCTTATCAGATCAGTAGTTAGGTAGAGAAATAAAATGTGCTCATAAGCTTAATCTGAGCCATTGGAAGATATAAGGTTAGAATTAGATAGTTTACTTTACAAAAGAAAAAGGAAAGAAAGGGTCTGCTAGCTTAAATGTACCCAATAAAGTGAAGAAAAAATGTGAGGGTAAGTAAAGGGTAAGTAGAAGAAAGGTTCCAGAAGTACAAAGTTGATTGAAGCAAAAGCGCATTTATTACGCTTAATCCTATGTTTCAGTGTGCAGGAGAAGTTATGAAAGTGAAAGGATGTTCACAAGTTGATTTGGCTAACTTCCCCTCATTCCATTTCACCCCCCACTACATACTTACTAATTTCCCCATTATCCCATCATTTCTTGTGAAAATACCCTTTTTCCCTTCATTTTCACCCTTACCCCTTGGTTTCACACATTTACCTAGCAAATTATCTTCCAAAAGTCACTTCCCAACCCAAAACCCCTTTTCCCTAGTGTGAAACCCATTCCCCTTTGAAAAATCATTTTCTCCTTATTAATTTCCCTATTTTTCCTTAAAAACCCATAAAACCCCTTTATCCTATGTTTTGTTTCCACTCCACATTATTTAATTAACACTTCGCAATTCACATTTTCCCCGACATAAACCTGTTTACCCCACCACCTTGTGCGGTTAACAAATCCCACTGCATTTAATCCTGGTCCCACTCCATAACCCGTTCATTATATTTTAATCCCCATTTATTCATTAAATAATTACAAATCAATTGTGATTAAACCCCCGGGCCTCGCAAATCTTCGCCCGAGTTCCCTCCGTGCAACTCCACTGCGCGACAACCATTAGATCTTGCACCCCTAGATTTGATGGCGTGCATCCATATCACATAGACTCCCTTTCTAACCTTTACCCACCCAAGAGCACGCGAAATTAGTGGTTTTTCTTGGGCCCCTTTCGGTTACATGGCAGCTCCAAGTGAACTCGCGTGCTCTCTAGGAAATACCGCCCGACAGCAAAAAGTGGTGCGATGGCACCCAAAACCACCACCCTGCAAAAAGCCGAAACCACCCACTATTCATTATGAAATTCCGTGCCAAATTCTAATCGTTGCCAGTTAAAAGGCTGAAGACACTCATTTTCACCCTTTTCGCTCATTCTCTTTGAGAAAGCTTCCTAAGCCTTCCTGTGCCACCCTGAGCCTCAGCAACGAAATTTGACCGCCAACTACCTCTCGAACATGGTCCGGATGCCCAATTCAGCCATCCAGTGCATAGTTGAAACCAGAGTACCCTCTACAGCCACCATTGAAACTAGTTGTAGACTATACCACCATTTCCAGGTATTTTGACAAGAAACCAGAATGACCCTCTCAAATTTGAAAAAATACAGTGAATTCAAATGTTAAATTGATTTAATTTAATTAATTTCCCCTAAATTGAGAGTATTCGCCCCCTGAATACCCAAACCCCTCTTTTCCGACCAGAAAACTGCCCTTTCACTCCACCAAACTTGTCAAAGCTTCACTTCTACAGTTTGTGCAAGCCCAATTCACACCTTTCCCCAAAAGATCATTGTCCATACCTCTCTGGATGTCAGACCTGTGTCAACCCCTCACCTGGACATTGACCATTTGGACCTAGTAGACATGGATTTCCAAATAAAAGGCACTGCAACTCCGACCCAACTTCTGAAGCTCCACTATTGGAGTAAGGACAGATTTCTAAACCATGCTGATGACATCAACCTTTGGGAATCCAATTTACCCAAATATGCATTCCCAGATGTTCACCCTTTCCCAAATATTGTACATTTTTGTCATGCATGTTATATCCCTAGCCAAAGGGCTATTGTTGCCCCAAATCAATAGTTTTTATTCACTATTACACTTGAGTCAATCAACCAAATGCTACAAATCCAATCTAGCCCTAATCAGACTCCTCTATCCATTGGAAACCTATTGGACTTGTACCTCATATTAGACCAGGTGAAAATCAAGCAAATTTTCCAGAATTTTATCATTGAAGACCACTATAACCCTACAGATACCCCACCCTATGTTGCCACCATTCTCTAAAAAACAGGAAGACACATAGTCACCATGCTCTCATGCATCCTAGGATACACATCAGATGAGCATGTGGAGGAGATCATCTTGGTCTTCCTATCCATTTTCACTCCAGGCAAGCCTCCTGCTATCATGTATGATTATGCTCAGTTCATTGCAGAAAGAATGCATGAAAAATTCACCAGACTACCCAATGAAAGAGTTTTCAAATACTCTTCAGTGTTGTTTTATATGTTTTTGTATTACCAAACAGACAAGCTCCCTGTGAGCATCCAAAAGTTGGACACTAGGGGAAAGGAGAGATCAGTGGTCTACTGGACACCCTTGGTCTAGAAGTTTTCCACAACATTCACCTACAAAGACTTCATATACTGTTTTGTGTAGCCAGTCATGAAAATTTTGACTTCTGATACTCATCCTAGAGTCAGCGAAGACATCAAGAGAGTGCTGCAATTGGCAAAGAATAGCAAGGCGGGAGACTAGTACCTCTACTAGAACCACACTAAGATCATAGTTTATGGCTGCCAGTTAGGCCATTATAAATTGCCAAAATACCTCCCTATGAGGATATTTTCCCTTGAATATTTCAGAAAAATCATCAATTCTGATGAGGTCCACTTTCTATCTACTAGGAAGAAAACCCAGTTCAAGGTGAAAAACCAATTGGGCTCATTCATTTGCAATGATAGAGAGGCTAGACAAAAGGCTGACAAGTTACTACAACAGATGAAATTTAGAAACACCTTCATATGGCAGTATGACCCTCATGGGGTCATAAACAAGTTGAGACTTAAGGTCAAATTGGCACCTTACATCCACCACCCAAGACCAGACATTGAACAGTTGCCAACCAATCTGAGTGGGTGGAGAACACATTGATTGATATGGACAACACAGTTGTGGATGTTGAGAATGCACTGATTGATTTAGAAAAACAATTTGACAAGATCTCTTTCTTGCAAGTTCCATAAATAGGAGAAACAATGAATGTTCATCCTGTATTACAAACCCCAGCCAATGAGGAGAAGAATCCAAAGAGGAACAAGGAAGAGACACCTAGCTCTGCCATGGAGACTACAGATGAGCTGTTTGAGCTAAGAAAGATGCCAAGTTAAATCCTGTGTTTGAAGAGGAGAACATTGAATTAGTGGAAATGACTAACACTAAGATAATGAGGCAGACAAGTAAAGAAGAAGCTTCATCTGGTGAAACACAACATCTAACACACAGATGATAGAAAAACAACATAGTATGGAGGTTTCTTCCTTTGTTAGGCTAGATAATAGGGAAAAGGATATCAAAGGCGGATTCAAAGAAATAAAGATGAGGAATGAAAAGTTGAAAGCAGAGACATATGCCCAATACCTCAAGCTTACACCACCAAACCTGACCAGATTGATGTCAGCCTTTGACATCAAAGCAGGAAAGATGAAGGTGTCATTTTTGTAGTCCACTGTTCAGCAACCAAATACCTCTACTAACTATAAGAATACTAATTTTAAGGTGTTGGTCAGGGATGTTCATCCCATTGATCAGATAGAGTTCCATAAGCAAGCTGGAGAAATGATTTACTCCACCCTCACAGGAAACGCCATGTGTTACACAAAAATATCGTCACCATGATTATTTGCAGTCAGTATGGGTCTATCATCACCTATACTAGCCTCCTAAGAAAGTCTCAGACCTCAACTCTTCATGTTAAGCTTTGCAAAAGAGAGAAAGACATTGAAAATCAATATTACTCTGGTTCCGCACTTTCTCCTACTTTTACCTGCAGACTCGCATCCCTTGTTCATAATACCTGCATACCTGCATGCTCTGTCTGTAAAGGGGTGGGTGCGTACCCCTGTAAAAGTCAAAAAGGCGCAAGTTTATCCTAAAAAACTCACTTTTGGGTTAATTCTAGATGTTTCTAGAAGAATTTTGACATGGATTGTTCGCTCCAAAGTGGTTCATGCATCCCAAAAGAGAAGGAGCTAATCCCTTGATAGGAGGAGCTATCCCTTTGAAGGAGGGTTTTATCCCTTTGAAGGAGGACCTAGTAACTTCCCTCCATTGCATTATAAATTAAGGCATTGGGTCAGTTGCTAGAGAGGTTAGAAGCTGAACATTTTGAGGGTAAATGCTGATGGAATTGGGACTTCCTAGTTAAACTTGAGAGGAGAGATACATACCCTTTTGGTTTCATTGGGAAGTGAGTGAAGCTTGTCAAAGTAGAGGAGAATTCTCAGTCGACCCTAGGAGGAGCTTGTATAGCATCAAAGGCACAAGGTTGTAAAGTTCTCTTCATTTGAATTTAATACAATCAGATTCATTTTTCTCAATAAATTGTCTTATGGTTTGTTTCATAATCTCCTTGATCATTATGATGAATATGCTTTATGATATTGGCTTTTCAGGTGCTATGTAATTGTTTGCTGGTTTGTGTTTGCAGAATTATACTTCAAGGAAGCTCATTTGGAGCGAGGGAGTGAGGCTTCCACAAACTTGCATTGGACCCAAGGTAGGCCTAAAACACTTGTTTGCCTTTGTTTTAATCGCATATTTAGAGAAATATAGTTTATGATTGGCTTGCTTGTCACTAGATATCAATAGATACTAGGAAGGTCGATCTTGTCCACAACCTCGACTCATTCCGCGTGACAAAATGGCGACTTCACTGGGGACTTGATTGTTTTCCTTGTTTTCACTTTGACTTGAGAAACTTGCCTTTTTGTTTCTGTTTTTGACTTGTTGTGTGTGGAACTGGGTGGATTTAGTGGATCTAGGTTTGTTTTGGCTTTTCATAACTTTAGGAGAAGTATGCACCCTGTGCTTATATCGCAATTCATACCTCTACGCATGTTTACTTTGCACATAGAGCGGGCACACACCTGTGCAAACTCTGAGCCTGCGAACCCTACTAAATTTTTGAAAAACTTGATTTTTACTCTTTTAATTAGTTTTCTTTTGGTTTAGGTGTTGTTATCCTCTACCCAGACCTGCTTGTGACTTGTCAAAAGATTTCCTTTGTCTAATTTCATTGGTATTATGGTTTTAGGTGAAATTCCTAGAAGTTTTGGTTACCGGTCTTGATTTTCATTTCGGTCGTGTAGTAGCTCAGAGCTTAGAAGCATAGAAGCCTCAGATCACCCTGGTTTTTATTGCCTTCTTGTGAGTTTGACCATTTGTAAAATCAACTCTTGTTGAGGAATCCATCTTGAGTTTTCTCTTTCAAAAATTTCGAAAAGCTTGTGTTAAAAGTTTGGATTTCATTTTTACAAAAAGAACAAAAGATCGCTTGTTTTTGACTGATTTGTGATTCTGGACAAGTTAGTCCTTGGTTTGCTTATCGCCAAGTAAAACATCCTTGAAAAGACAAAAATATTTTGTAAGCTTTTACTTGAAGTAGTTTTTTATAGTTTGTAGATCTTAGGATTTGCTTTGTTCATCGTTTTCTCAAGATTTGCTTTAGTTATAGTTTTAAGTGTTTTTATAAAAATACAAAAATCTCTTTTGAAAAAGTTTGTTTTGGTAGCATTTGAGCGTTTGAATGAAAAAGGAAATTCTTGTGCAAATAACTAGTTGTCTCGTTTTGAGTGCATTGGAACAAAAACTCTTCTTTAAATTTGTTTGTTAAGAGAGATTTGTGTTTACACGCATTTGCATTCTCAAACTCTTTCCTAGCTAGAAATTCATTGAAGAAAAAAGATTGTTTGATCATCTTAAGTGCATCTTTTTAGTGATTTCAAGTCGAGTCTTCACACCACGAGTTTCATTTCCGCACCTCTTGACTTAATCAAAAACCAATAAAAACAATGCTTAAAGTAAAATTAATCTAGAAATATTTTTATTTCTAGGGCTCTATTACACCAACATAGCTTAGGCTAGTGCCTTGGAGTAGGGAGTACTTAACTCTCCAAGATAGTAAAACAAACAAGTAGCTATATCTTGCGATAGGAGAAAAATCCAATTGTTGCATCTATGCTCTGGGAAAGCTCCTCTTAAAGGAGAAGCACGAGATCGTGTCTGAACCAATGTGGGAATCAATCCTTCCTCATTAGGAACGATGCCAGATATTCACGTATTACAAACGATAAACCTCGGATTAACCATTGTCAAGGAGCCTGGGGTCACTTGTTGGTAAACCTTGGTTTATGTCAAGGAGCCTTCAAGAGGATTGAGCTTGTTACTCTGCCCTTGCATGCGTATCGGATCGTAGACTATTCCCCCAGGTATATTTGTTTCTGTTGGTAACCATAGTGACCATATTCTATAAGATTCTTCCTAAGGTGATGGTGGTGGGAAGATCCACTGTACTTGGAGCAGACGTTGGCTAGACTCACTTGGATTTTCTGGGGGGTTCTCTTCACTCGAGATGGTTAAGTGGAGAAACTTGTGCCAGTCTATTCATTAAGCAGGTTGTCGGGGTAACTGTTCCAACCACTATTTCTATATCGAACTCTGCGACATTGGATTTCATCACCAACTAGTGTTTTCGGTACGGAAAGTTACTGCTTGTGCGTGATTGATCTCCTAGATTATTTAGGCATGTGATTCAATTTGTTTGGTTCTTTAGAGGCTTTAGGTGGTTTTTATTGAGATTTTACTTTGTTTGTGTGTGAAGTAGTTAAAAGTCTTTAACTGTGGCTGAATTACCAAGACAGTCTCATAGACTTCGGGGCCAATCTCCTGAGTTTGTAAACATGGTTGAGTTACTGAGGAAGTCCCATAGGCTTTGGGGCCAACCTCTTGAGGAAGTACCGAGCCAGCTTGAAGGCTTGAAATTCCTCGTAACTCCTAGAGATAGTAGAAGTGGGTCACCTGAAAAAGGAGAATCTTCTTTGATAATACATTCTGATTCTCAACCGTCAGTAGTTTCAAAAGTTACTGGTAGTGTTGCATCTACTAGTGATATAGGTGAAGAACCAGAAATATCTGAACCCGAATATGAAATTGTTGCTACTCCCATATCAGAGTTTGGTTCTCTAGCTTCTAGTGGTCCTAGTTCACCTAGGGTAGAAACTGTAATTACCCAAGATCTTCCTTCTGGACTTATAGCTATTGAAGAACTTGCTATTTCGGACAACAAAGAAAGTTTTCCTTTTCCAAAAGGTTGACCTATCTTAGACCTTAGGGAGCGTGAATCAATCTTTTACAGTCCTCCTAGGAGCAGTGCTTGGTATCGTTCATTGACTAATCTTTTGGAAAACCCGAGACTAAGTTTTTCACCACCTCGTATTTTTATCATCCAGCACCTAGAGATTACTATCCTTTGTTGAATATGTCTAATAAGTCATCCATGTTTTCTCAATCTCTGGAAACCTTTTTGTATGGTGATCCTTCTGTTCCCGTTGGGTATCAGTCTGTGTCTGGTACTTTTTCGGGAGCATCTCCTCAACCTATCGAACAAAAGTTATTAAATGGAAGTAGTGATACTAAACCGTTGAGTGTAGAAGATATTCTCATGATGTCAAGATTCATTCCTAATCCTCAACCGCAAGGTGGCCAGTCTTTGCCTGGGGGGAAACCTCAAGGTACCCAATATGTGCCTAGGGGGCAACCCCAAGGTACCCAGTATATACCTGGGGTGCAACCTCAAGGTACTTAGTTTGCGCCTGGGGAACAACCTCAAGGACAGTACATACCTACGGGACAATATATTCCTCAAGGTCAACCCCAGACTCAATATGTACCCGAAGGTCAACCTCAGTATCAATATGTACCTCAGGGTCAACCTCAGTATCAATATGCTCCTCAAAATCAACCTCAATATCAATACGTACCTTAAGGTCAACCCTAGTATCAATACGTGCCTCAGGGTTACCAACCCCAAGGTCAGTACCCAGCTCAAGGTTACCAACCACCTTCGGGTCAATCATATTATCAACCCTACCCTCAACCCGGTTATGGTCCTCAATATCCTAAACCTATTATGGGTCCATACCCTGGAACGAATTTAGTGTGGGATCCATCTCAATCCCAACAGGTTTTGCAACCGAATGCGCAGTTGTCATCTCAAACTGGACAACCCTTGGTTTCTGGTTCATCCCAGCAACCTATCCAGCCTACTGTTCAAACTTCTGCACCTTCTGTAGTTTCTCAGTCTGGGCCAAGTACGCCTCGTACTCCGCCTCAAACGTCTGCTGCGACTACTGCAACATCTATTCCATCTACCCCACCTTCTTCTAGAGTATCGACAACTCCGGTTTCTACTATCCCTGTATCTACTCCTCAGATATCTTTACCTCAGTCTGGATCCATGATCTATACTTCGGTTTAGATGCCTATAGGAAGTACAGTTGTCACTACTCAACCTCAATATAATCAACAACCGTACCAAGGACAGTACCAATACGGTCCTGCTCCACAGCAACCAACCTATCAGTATCAACCGTACCCTAGGTATGCATATCAACAACCTCAGCAACCCCAGTATGGTCCGGTTAATCCTGGTTTTCCAGGAGGTCAAAATATCCCAAATGCGATCCCCATTCCTAGTTATCCTGGATATCCTCCTCCTGGGGCTGGTCTGCAGACCCAGCGTTTTTGGGACCTTAATCGTCAATTACCATTTATCACAACTTTGGACTTGCTTGACTTGACACGCCTTGCGAACGATCCAATTAACTATCTTTAGTATTGGTCGCCAATGCCGCATAAGTTGCCTAGTGATATTCCTAAGTTTAAAGGTAAGCCAGGAGAGGACCCGTCAAACCATGTGATGACTTATCACCTCTGGTGTGTGTCTAATTCCATTTCAAATGATTCAATTCGTTTACGACTTTTCCAGTGCACTCTAATTGGTCTTGCAGCCAAATGGTACATTGAATTACCGGGAGCCACTTTTTATAGCTTTAGTCAGTTAGCTACCACGTTTTTAGCTCATTTTCAGTTGCTGGTCAGATATGACAATGGCACAGAATTATTAACTTCGTTAAAGCAGTCAACGTCCACTTACATTTCAGATCATATCCATGAATGGAGACGTCGACGACGTTTAGTGAAAGTTTGTATCTCGGATCAGATCTTAGTTGAATGGTTTGTAAAATCTTTATTTCCCAAGATCACTGAGGATGTAGCTAAGGCCGGAGTAGTTACTGAGGAGAAAGTAATTGCTCAGGCACAGTACCTTGACTTAGTTTATACTCAGTCAGGTACGTTACATGAGAAAATCCCCGATCTACCCAAACAAAATCAAATTGCTGCTGCTCCTTCAGGGTCTCATGCCGCTGATGGTATGATTGGTACGATTAATACCAAAAGTAAGAAGAAGTCTTTCAAGAATTCTTCTCCTATCATAACCTTGCCAGCTTCCCCGACGGGAGAGTCTTCCGTGGAACTTTCCGCCGATATTTACGTTGTAAAGTCATCTACAGCTAAATCAAAAACTGGTGGTAAGAAGAAAGGGAAGAAGAAGAATAAAACAGATAAGAATTCAAAAGAGAAACCCGAAAAAGCGGAACCGACTGATGAAAAATGCAAACCTCGTTACCCATGTCTCATCTACGATGAAGAACATTATACGAGAGACTGCCCTCATCGTGTAGAGGTTGCGAAAATTGTCAAAGGTTCCCAAACTCCCGCTGTCTTGAAGGATCCTTTTCCAGCTCAAGATAGTAAGATGATAGGTTCGTCCTCTAGTGCCAATGAACAACCCATATTGATGATGTCCCATGTTAGGATTGCGACTCGATCGCAAGATTATGGCAGTAAAAGTCCTGTTGATGGTAAAGAAGCGAAATATTCTCATTCGAACCCATCAACCTCAGCTCCCGGTTCCGATCCACTACAGATCGAGAAACCTAATCCAGACTTAGTAATCAAACCACCGTCCAAGGGTATACTTCGAAAGTCTGCTTTCAATCCACATGCGGGAGCAGCTTAGAACTATAACATTGTTGAGGATTTAGCTTTTTCCCCCTCAGCAATGTCGGCTTTGGAAGTGCTGCAATCCTGTCCAGCACAACACAAGTTACTTTTGTCAGCTATAGGAGCTGTTGACGTTCAGGACCCGAACCTTATAATATTCTATCTAGAAAATAGTGCACCACACTTACCTCATCAGATGGCTGTCCAGATTCCAGTGATAGTAAAAAACAGACCTGTTCATAGGACTGTGATTGATGAGGGAGCTTTGACGTGTATTATGTCAATACAGTGTTGGAGATCACTTGGTTCTCCTTCACTAAATCAATCCCCGACAATTCTTAAGGCCTTTGATGGACGTGGGTTTCATCCTTTTGGCATTTTACAGGACCTACCTATAGGGGTTGAAGGTAAAATCATTAATCTAGATGTGGAGGTGGTTGATGCCCCTCTGGATTACAACCTTCTCTTGGGTCATAGTTGGTCTTACGCTATGACAGCTGTTGTTTCATCGGTCTTTCGGCTTATAAAATTCCCTCATAATGGAAAGATCATAACCTTAGACCAATTGTCATACTTTTCATCCAACCCAGCCTCTGCTGAGAGCATTCAGCATGTTGGTAAAGCGACGATCCCTTATAGGGATGTTGGTGTAGGACTAGTTAAAGATTCCGGTTTATTGGGCACTTTTCCTTTTCCTCCTATCAACGCATCGTCTTCTACTGCAACCATTCATATGATTTCATCAGAAACCATTGTTAATGAT
>APFE030515478.1:3370-22952 GCA_000404065.3 Pinus taeda
CTGTGTGATTTCTCCCTGGTAGCGCAACTCCCTCCACACTGTCGCGGACCCAGTGACACATCCTTGCTTCGCACCATCTTCCAACCACGCAGCTCCCCAACTTGGGTAGTGTAGTTTATAGTCTCGTGCCTCCTTTCAGCTGCTTGGAGCACTAAGACTGTGCTACTTTCATTTAGTCACATGGCCAAACTGCTGGTGTATGGCTTCAAATAACTACCATTCACCTTTCCTGGGAAGGGTTCTCCATTTAACTTGACCAGCTGTATTGCCCCTACATCGGTAATCTCCTTAATAACATAAGGCCCTAATCAGTGCATCCTGAATTTTCTAGGGAATTTATCAAACTTACTATCATACAAAAAAGCCAAATCATTTACCTTAAATGTGCATAGCTTGATGTGTCAAGCATTCCATGCCTTTTCACGCTGCTTTTGGACCTGCTGGTGAAATCTAGCCAAAAACCTTTCTTCTTCGAGCTCATCTAGCTGTGTGAGCCTCTCTTCCAGGGCCCCATGATCCATCATGCTTGTGAGCACTGCTATGTGCAGACTAGGCACAATATATTCCATAGACATTACGTCTTCACACCATAGACAAGCCTAAAAGGGGTTTTTCCATCAACTTCTTCCATGTCGTTCAATAAGCCCACAACACTGTAGGTATGCGTAGGTCCCAATCACTTCGCTGAGCATTGAAAACCTTGGTCAGTGCATTTTTAAGCACTTTGTTGAATGCCTCCATTGTCCCATTAGCCTGTGGGTGATAAGGTGTGCTCTTCTGATGATATACCTGAAATTCCTCTGTTAGTGCGTTGATAAGCTCATTCAGGAAGTGCATACCACGATCACTCATCAAGATCCTTAGATAGCCAAATCATGTTAACACATGCTCAAATAGGAACTTCACGACTGTTGCACTCGTGCAGTCCTTCACCGGTTGCGCTTCTGCCCAACGAGTCAAATACTTCGTCGCAGTGATCATGTACCTTGCTCCTGTCTTCCATTGTGGCTGGATGGGTCCTACAAAATCTATTTCCACTTTTCGAAGGGTTGCAATGTCATTTGTGGATTCAAAGGCATTTCATCCCTCCACGATGGCCTGCTTGTTCTTTGACATACATCATACACCTTGCAATATGCTTTTGAATCCTGATGAAGGGTTGGCCACCACAACCCTGCGCATAGAATCTTCTGCGTGGTTTCTCTCCCTACATAATGTCCTCCCGCAGCGCCCCCATGAGCGTGTGCGAGGATGCTGCTTCGTTCGAACTCAGGTACATACCGTCGCAATATCTCATCAGTCCCCATCTTGTATAGATGCCTAGCAATGATAGAGAAATCTGTCACGCACACCACTAATTCCTTCTTTTGATGGAGAGAGTATCCTTTCGATATAGTTCCTGTTGTTAGGAAGTGTATTATATCCTAAAAATGACCATTCGTGACACCCACGGCAAATAATTGTGTGTCAAGCAATCCTTCTTTTAAGTTAGTAGGTTCCTCTGCTGTTTCGGTGTGCGACAGATTGTCTGGTCTCAAGTTCAATAGTCCAGGCTTCACAACAACTTCAAAATCGTACTCTTGGAACAATAAGAGCCATCTGCAGATTCGCCCCCCCAACACAGGCTTATTGACCAGGTACTTCCGTGTAGAGTGATCCGTATACATCTTAAAATGGCCTCCTAGCAAGTAGTACTGGTACTTCTGGAGTGCATACACCATAGCTAGCCCCTCGCGTTCAGTGGTAGAATAGTCCTTCTCTAATTTGGATAATCTGTGGCTTGCGAACGGGATAGGATGGTCCAAGCCTTATCTGCCATCCCGTGTTAGTACTGCCCCCAGCGCTATACATGACGCGTCGACATGTACATGAAACTCTTTCGTCCAGTTTGGGAAGACTAGAATTGGCGCGGTAACTATCTTTTCTTTCAATATATCCAAGCTTTTCTTATAGTAATCATTCCAGCAGAATGTGACATCCTTCTTCAACAATTTTTCCATCGGTGCAGTGATCTGGGCACAGCCTTTGATAAACTTTTTATAATATCCCGTATGTCTCAGAGTAGCGCGCAACTGTTTCACACTCCTCGACACTTCCAAGTTCAGTATGACCGCGATCTTCACAGGGTCTACCATCAGCCCTTGTCTGCAAACCACATGCCCCAATATTTTCCCAAAAGGAACGCAAAACAAACACTTCTTGACATTGAGCGTGATCTGGTATCTTTGACAGGTATCTAGTATCAAGCGCAAGCTTGCTACATGGTGCTTAACCAACCCAAATATAGTACAATCATCAAAATATACCTCCACGAACTTATGAATAAATTCCTTGAATGCTGCAACAACCACGCGTGAAAAGATTGCAGGCGCATTCTTTAATCCAAACGGCATTACACTGTATTGAAAACAACCCCACTTAGTCGTGAAGGTTGTCTTGCTCCTATCCTCTGGTGCGATTTTGATTTGGTAGTACCTAGAGAACCCATAAGTGAAGGAATATGCTTCTAGGCCACCTACATTGTCCAACACTTCATCCATGAACGGAGTCGGGAAAGGATCATGCACACAAGCGTCATTCAGTTTTCTGAGATCCACGCATATCCTTATCTCATCCTCCTACTCCTTCTCTTGCACCACCATTGGGCTTACCCAATCGGATTCTTCCACAGGCTTAATGATGCCTGTCGCTAGCATCATGTCTAGCTCTAAGTAGAACTTCTCCTTGTATTTTGGATTGAGGCAGTAAGGCCTCTACTTTACTGGCTTCGCGTCGGGCTTTAACGTGATCTTCATCACTCCTAGGTCTACGATTATTCCTTTCAGATCTATAAACTTGGTAGGGAATAAGTCCTAGTATTCACAGAGGAATTCAACAACCTTATCGACCATCGCGTCATCCCAGTAGTCTCCAATCTTCGCAAATTTGGGGTTTGCCTCCATACCAATGTTCACTTGTTTTATTTTCACCAGTGCGGTTATATCAAGGTTCTCAATCTACGGTCCTTGAACCTCGCAGTGGCCTTCTGTTTCTGGAATGTTAATCTTCTGCAAATCCTCATCCTCTGCTTCAGCAATTATATTATAACATTCGAGCGCGTGACTCAGCTAAGTAGCCCATTCAGACTGAATCAGGTCTAAAGGATCCTGCAATATCCTAAATATGGTTGCTTTCACTTCTTGTAGTGCTTCATCAATACTGTCAAACCTGTTCTCAAAACTAAATGTCATCATGAATCCTTTGTGCAGGATATCCCATTCGCTTGTCCCATGGTGGAGCTCTGTTTCTATATACCAATTCATTGGGATAACATCCAGGGTATGATAGAACAGGTGTACCCTTTCCGGTTGGGGCTTTTCTCCATAAGCCTACGTCCATTTGGTCAGATGCGCGCACGGATCATTCTTCCCATTGTACTTGTCTGTCAGTCGCATCTTAGGCTTCTCAAATCGTGTTCTCAGCATCCTCCTACATTTTCGCCAACCATTAAAGCTTCCCTTGTGCGTACCTCACCATCTTGCAGGTGTAGCACGCAGTACCTAGTCCAAGGCTTGGAAGCGCTGCTTTTCTGGTACCTCCCTTTCAAATGCATCCAAAAAGATATCTACCTCATTTAGACCATCATAAATATGTAGATTTCTTACCTATGACAATAGATAGTGTAGCGACTGGGTCATCATGTTGTAATTCAACGTAGTTACTTCATGTAACTGATTCTGCCAACGTTCTATTTCTTCGTCAGAGTCCGAAGTGCAGGAACTCTCGTGATCCCATGTAATCCATCCATTCACGGTGGGATTCACCCAATCTTGGTCTCGCACTGTTATCTTATAGATACAGTCCAGGTCATCATCACTCTCATAATCACGGATAGGTTTAGTATAGCGCGATCCTTTAGCAGGATCGAGGGGTTTTATTTCATGTAATGATTTCTTCTCAAATATCATCTTTCGCTTCTTCAGATTGATTACCCCATTCATATCAGTAGCCTGGTCAATTCCCAGGAGCGCAGGGTAGGGATTGCTATCATCTACTATCTCTATTACTTCAAAATATGTTAGCACGCTCGCTCCCTCAATATCCACGGTCACCCCCTGTAGCCGCCCCATGGGGATGATTTTCTACTCATTTTCCATCCTTAGTTGAATCGAAGACCATTGTAGCGCAGGTCTCCCCATTCGCTCCCAAGTCTGCTTTGGCTGGACATTTGCATCTGACCCTAGGTCCAAAATGACCTGATCCATTTCATATTCTCATATTTGTGTGGTCAGTCTCATCTCCCATCCCGTCCTTGTTTTATGCTAGCCAATCTTTCATACTATGTGCGGCTCACCTGGGATGGTTCCAGCGCATCTATTGATGACTTCTTGTAACCATTTCACAGCCTTACTGTTGCGCGGTAACTTCATACAGGTTTCCAGAAAAGTTGTGAGCATAGAGGCGTCCATCTCTAGCTCAAGCTTATCCTTGCTTCTTGAGGTGGAGGCTTCATCGAAGCTCTTCTTAGCTTCCATGAAGGTTTCATGAGCGTGGTCCAAATCAAACTCAGCCTCTTTCATCGGGGCTTTGCGAACCCATGTACTGGCTATTTCTCCTTGTCATCTCCCATCGCGATTCCACTTCTGAGTACTATATTTATGTTTAGATCTTCCTCGCACAGCTCATATCTCATCATATGCAGGTTCTGATTCGGTGGAGGTGGTAGTGCCCCTTTGTCATGTATCCTAGCTATCAGCGTAGGATAATCTTCCGTTTCATGATCAAACAACGTGCAATAATTACATGATGGATGCGTTGGATTAGTGCAATTGTGGGCATAGTGTCCTGATCATTCGCAATTGTAGCAAATCAACTGTCCTTGACCTCTACCAGGTCCTCCTCCGCCTCGGCCTCTTTTGCACCCCTAAAACCCTGTCCGCGCCATCCCTGCATTCTGGTCAAGGGGCCGTGTTTCAGCCTAAACCTTGTAGGCAGGAGTTATATCCATCATTAATTCATAGCTCCTGCAAGTACACTCATCATGTCCTACTGACCTACAAAAGTTGCAGAAAAGAACAGCTGTTGCGGTGCTTGTACATACTTCTGTAGCAAGTGACAATTATCTGTGGCATGTTTTATGGCTACCTGATAGATAGCGCACCATAATGCAGGCCCTGCGCTAGGTCTTGCTTGAGCTTCCAGCCTTAAAGGCATCGGTCTTCCCCCTGCAAGGTAATTTGAAAAGACCGGGCAATGGTCTTTGTCATGACCCTAACTCTTGCATTTCAAGCACCATACCTCCTCGCGTACCTCTGGCCGAACCATCCTGTCCTGCTTCAAACTTTTCATCTCAAGGCACAAATTCTTTAGTTGCGCATGGATCTGCTGAACTCCTAGATTAGGATCTTGCATCGAAGTCTCATCTAGTCTCATGGAAATATCCAAGGCCTCTGTCTGAGTTGTTATCTTTTGCTGCAACAACGCACTCCTTAAGTATGGTAGTAGCGAAACCACAAACCACTCCCGATGCTGTCCATCTATCAAATTCATGTTGGATTTTCTGATTCTACATTTCAACCTCTAATTTAGTTCCTAAGGCGTTTTGCCTGGTTGCTTCACGATCTTTTTGAATCCCACATTTGATTGTGCCTCGGATTTAGGCCTGCTAAATTCCCTATTTAGTGCTGCCTCGATGTCTGTTACTCCAACATTCGAGTTATTGTTAGAGTAATTAATATACCATGTTAGTGCGCGATCTTGCAAAGCACTAACCAATGTTGATTTCTTTATAGGATCATCTATCACACCTTAAGCTTCCCATACAACCCTCACAATGAACTAGAATTGGTCCAGGTCCTCATTTCCCAAGCCTTTTAACAAATGCAACCTCACTGTATTTGCCATACTGAACCGCGGTGGAGGTGGAGGTGGTACGGGTGAAGTTGGAGGCGACGGTGATGAAGTTGGAGGTGGTGTGGGTGGAGGAGGTATTCGCAGGAATCCTTGTCTTATTAACTGAATAACACTGCACGGAGAAACCTTCGCTATCCCTTATTTGTCTTTTCGTAGAGGTGAAATCAAGGGGCTATACTTTAGATCCTTTTTTCCTTCATTCCTGTAAGTTTTTCCACTTCGCGTAGTCCCGAACATCAAGGTAGCTGCATATCCCGTTTTTCGCACAACAACATTTTAATCCAAGTATTCAAATATTTTACGTACTTACCTCGCAGTCCTTTGAAAAAGCGTTGCTCTGCCTCGCTATAGCTGACTGAGGTATCGACCGCAAATTCAATCACAAATCCTCCTATGACGCAATCGATCCAATGATCGACAACATGGGTGATATTATCCTTCGATGCTTCCAACCTTCGCACTAGCTCTGGGGTCCACACAATAAGACTGTCAAGTTTCCACCTTCGTTGGCTATCTGATAGCTTTGCGATCCACTCGTATAGCTTAATAGGGAAAGAGCATAAAAAGATCTCGTGGATCTCTGTATATAGGTATTGGTCCAACCATTGTTCCTTTTTCAGTCGCGGGTTTTTGTTCTCCTGTGCCGAGAATTCGTGGATCTTTCTATCCAACCAGTGTCTAATATCCTTCTTAGTTGGATTCCAGTGTTACAACATCACACATATCTTATGGAGATTACGATCCCGACAACAGAACCATTTGTTGTCCTGAGGGGTCTGACTCAGGTTCAACGTTAATTATCCAAACAAATCTCTACACTACTTGCCCTTTTGGCATCAACCCGTGAAGCGCGGACTGAAGTATCACCTGAAGTAGTATGGGGGGATGCTAGAACCAAGTTTCCGCACCCTGAGATGGTTGTGATGTCGTTTGATATCTTCTATCCCTACCTTCACGCAGGTGTTCTCTCTCTAGGGCTTGAAAGACAAACCCCCTATTCCTGATTTCAATACCTTCACGAAAGTATACGATCAACCTTCATGCAGCCCTAACCTGGGGCTCAGGTACTTTCACGTTGCTATGGAAACACGCCATGCAGATTCCTCAATTACCCTAAGTGATTTGCTTATTTTGCCGAATACTTAAGTTTATCACCGTGTAATCAAATATTTGTAATTGCATTTAGCTATTCAGTGTAACTGTATTCATTCATGCAACATAGAAGCATAACAAAAGAAATTCATGCACAAAATATCCAAACCCATCAATAGAACTAATACACAGAAATTGTAAAATAACTCCTTTTATTAATATCTTCCAAGTGTTACAGACTTTGATCACCCTGCACACACAACTATAGGGGTCTGCACACTCAGCTGTGGACTTCTACCCTAGGCCTCTATGCACTCAGCTGCAGAGCCTCTACCTACGCTACAACCCAATACTTAGACTTCTTTCTCTAAATCTATGACTTTCTTACTTCTTCCATCGATGCCTCTAAATACTTAGAGCTTAGTTCTTTTTTATACAATCCCATGGTCCGCGGACCATGGGTAGATCTCAGGTAGATCTCTTACAATCGACTTTACTTTACAAAACTAAGGGTTGAATACCCTTTGTGACACATAATACCTTCGTGCTCTGCGACCACAAAATGTGGGGACTTTACAATAATATTACAAAACATGACTAAACATGGGCTTTTAGCCCTAAAACTGCCCTTGGGGGATCTCGCTCCCAACACTTGGCCACTTTCAATAACTCATTGAAGCTCTGTAATGGCTTAGACTTCCACTCCTATACTTTTGGATTTCGGTCATTAACTCATTTCTTCAAAAGAAATTTAATGTAATATTCAATGATGAAACTTGAACCCTTCCTAGCCCTTCAAATGGGTTCAAAACCATGTTAGAAGGATAATTCAATAGACACACTCTAAAAAAATTAAATTTTTTGAAATCCCTTGTCATTTGTGAAGGAATTTTTTTTATAAAATTTCAAAAGAAGGGTCACATTTTCAATAACTTATCAACCTTCAACTCTCCCAACTATTGGACGTTGAATGAGCATTATACCTTTCGTATTATAATAGGATGAATGTGAATCATGAGAAAGATTTAGGATTTGAAACCCATTACTTTCCTTTGGAAATTAAATATTAAAAACATTTCTATTCTTGTTGTCTTTCTTCTATTCCATTGATATGGTGCACCCCTCCACAACATAAATTACATCACAAACTCATCATGCATAGAGAATCCTATCATTATATTGGTATATCTACCATTTTAAGTGTCACAAAATATAAGCTTCCAAGAGAAGGCCAAGCACCTTATCTTATTGAATCCTTAATTGAATTCATGTGTTAATTGCATTTTTTTACCCTTATTGATATGTTATTGGCATGAAATTTAATGTCCATATTTAATGTGTTCAGATCCCTTGGTCACCATAATTCTATTTCCTTTATTATCTTTGCCTCTGATCCTTGTTTTACAAAATACTAAAATAATTAGTCATGGGTTATGGCTGTAAACTGTAATTGTATTACAAATTTAAGAACAAGATTCATTACAAATGTGTAGCTCAATGGCAATTTTAAAGAGGAAACAATAGACATCAACTGAACCCAAGGAAATCAGGTCATACCTCTTTCTTGATGTTCATATAATATTCCCTCTCTATAGATATCTAACTTATTGAAAAATCTAACATGGTTATAACACCACTATCTAATATTTTCTTATTATTTGAGAACACTCATTGGCCTCTCAACCACTTACTATGTAGTTCATGGCATCCACATTGTGGCAATAGATACTTAGGGGAAAAGTACATGGTTAACACTTGAACATAAATATCTCAACAATTTACTAATCTTTTATGGGCTTGGTTAAGCTCATTGTAAATATAATGCATAGTTTTTATTTGTTTCACATAAAAATATGTTAATGATTTTGTTTGGGATAAAAAAAAAAATATTAACATTAGTGATAAATTGTATGTTCTTAGTTAAGTTTATATATGAATCTTGACGAAATGGACCTTGTCAATATCACAAAACCCAAAATTGCGATTACATTAGTAATAATTATGGTCTTCTTTTCATTCAACTTTTTATATCATCAATTACTTACTATTTCATTCCTTTTTCCCCAATTTTATTCATCTTTATCTATCATGCTCTTTCACTTTCTCCTTATTCTTTATAGAAACATTGGCATTAGTGTGACAATAATTTAATTGTCAAATATTTGAGAATGCTCCTTACATCTCTTTCCCTTTGCATTATTGCAAGCTTAAGAGCAATGGGATGTATCATTTAAAACCTTAATGCTTAAACAATATTTTTTATGCTTTGGTGGAATTCTTATGCAAGATATGGAGAAGGTAACATAATTCATGTTATCATGATATCTCTACAATAGGGATTCCACTCCAAATCCACTATGTCATACATTTTTTCCATGGTTTGAGAGATAAAGTGAACAATCAATGTCCACACTAAGAATAACATACTTGGTGGTCTTGATGAATAATGTATGTTTCCTTTGTATTTGTATTGACCTTAGAAATTATAGAGACTTTAACCTATATAACCAAAAAAGGATAGAATTATACTAGATTTGCATGTTTCTAGAGTGCTATAGAGAAAGAAGGCTCTCTCCATGGCTCTTAAAATGTTTAGATAGAATTACCACCCTTCCATAAAGGCCTCAAGGTCTATGATTTTTTTTTCATTTGTAATGATACTTACATCAAATATGACTCTTATGGTTAAACATGATTGTGATATGCTTGATTTATTAATCTAAGATGGAGTGACCAATCATCACATGGAGACAAAAGACAACTTCTCTCTAGTGTGGGTGTCACAAAAATATTTGAACATGATCTAGTCTCTAAAGTTTTAGACTACCATTTTTAATACTTTGAATTTCCTTATAATAAAATAAGTATGGCTTGGTATTAATGAATTTTATTCTTGTTCACTAATTTTTAACATTGTATAAATTGGAAAGATGATATTTTATTTGGAATATTTTTAATTTGAAAACACACTTAATTTACTTTGGTCAATTGAAGTACAATTTCTTTTACAATTTTTCATCATGGAAGAGTTGGACGAAAATATACCCTTAACTTAAAAAGAGTAACCTTCAAATATGATCATTGGTCATAGTCTAGGACTAAAAAAGAAATTTTAATAATAATCACTATACATTGAAAGAAAGTCAATATCTCATATTAATCATGATTGAGATTATAACAAAAAGTTTATATCCTTTCCTTGTACAATATGCCTTACTGCATTATGTCTTAACTCATATGTAAAATCTGTTTGACATTGGATAAATCAACAATCCTTGTGTGTTTTACGACATGGACTAACCGCCTCTCGTGGATCCTTATCTCTAGCAATGTGATTATTGACTAACACTTGCGGGTTTTAGTTTAACGACAATCGTGATTCTTAACAAGTGGTATTAGAGAATATGTCACAAGTTCGATAGACACCCGACTCGCAATGGGGGAGATATTGTTGGACATTGGATAAACCGACACTCTCGGTGTGTTTTGCGACATGGAATAATTGCCTCTCATGGATCCTTATCTCTGGTGATGTGATTGTTGACTAACACACACGGGTTTTGGTTTAATGGAAATCGTGTTTCCCAACAAAATCAAGGTACAAAAATTTAATTGCAATTTACCCTTTTTTCCAATATACAATAATTTTTTCAATAAAAAATAAATTAAATTAATTCTGTGCTAACTAAGATCCTAAGAACAAGTTTTGAATATTTGGTAACACACATACTTAATTGTGTTTATATCAAGTGGTTGGGAGGAAGGATCATTGTCCCCCCACCCAAGTTCAAATCTTGCAAGTGATATGATGAGCTTCTTTTTATCCTTGGCCTAGCCCATATTATTTATTCCAACACATCACCGATTCACCATGGTTAAAAGAAACACATATATACGCACCAATTCCTTTACCAAATAAATGAATAAGAGTATTTAGATATACTATATATCCTAAGATATATAAAAAAATATTCCTAGGTAAGTGCATGTTAACCAATTGGCATAGTGTATGTGAACTTTAAGGACATTAACCTCTCTATACTAACAATACCAACATAGAAGAAAGTGGGAAAATGATGGATAATGATTTTTTCAATGAAAGAGGAAGGTATTTACCTCTCTTTATTATAATTTTAATGAATGTAAGTTATGGAAATTACAAGACAAGTTTTAATTGCCAATGTTCTAAGGAAGAGGGGATGGAGCCTACAATATGTGTCAATCTTCACACTTCGACAAGGGTTTTGTATGAGGAGCTGAAGGAGTGTCGTAGGCGTCAAAAGCCCTCAGAATTTGGCAGGTCAGTAGTTTGAAGCTGACAAATTGACATCAGGATTTTCTGTTACATCATTTCATGTTAGTGGTTAAGGCAAGTCTAGGGTTTGGAGTAGTGGGGAAAATTGAGGATGAGGTCGATTATTCTTTCAATCATGATGACTATGCTTCCATATGGACATAGAAGACACCTCATGTTAACTAATATAAAGGTTTGGGGGACAAATGGAACCTCAGATACAGGAGTGTGGGGAACATTTGGCACTTTGGATTCAAGGGTTTTCACTTCTCATCAACCTTCAGAGGTGGTAAGGCTAGTAACTGAAGGTCTTTCCCCATTTGTATTTTTTGCTAATGTGAGTAATGGGGTGTATCAGGATTTGGGTTAGCAATTTTCATTTGATTGTGCTCTTATGTCATTTGTAAGCGTGGATTTGTTCTCGGGCACCCCTTTGGAAGCATAGTTTGGGGGTTCCTCCCTTGAGCTTCTCTACGCTATCAAACAAGGTAATGAAGTAGTTGGGGTGGGCATTATTGAACCTCAAAATAATGGGTTTTTCCATGGCAAGCTTAGAGGGAGGAGGCATGGCCTATGGAAGTAACCAAAAATTGGAAGAAGCTTTAACTAAGGGTTTTTCTTAGGCTTTGAAGGGATTCACTTTGTAGGACCTTTGAATTCTACGTCTGTCAATGCGGAAGCAATTGATAATTCAGGGGATCTAGAAGGAGCGTATGCCCAATCAGTGGAAAGCCTAAATGCTCATACAATCTTAGAGGGTCAGTTGCAGCCTAGAGAAGATGAAAAAAGGTAAGTCTACCAAAGCAAAAATAGAGGATGTGAATTTAGCGCATAGGGAGGAAGTACAACTAGGGGAAGTGATGCAGACCTTTAAGCGGGTCGTGGTAGGCCGAATTCATGGCAGGAAATTCATTGTGGAGAAAATTCACAAATGGAATGATATGGAATGGGGGAAGGAGCTTAAAGAAATTTCTTTAGTAAGTACACTCACCCAGGGTTGGTTTATGTTTATATTTACCACAATGGAAGCGATCAGTTGGGTGCTTGGTAAATCATGGAGAATATAATTGACACTCATTTTATTGAAAAGATGGAAACCACTATTTTATGATAGTAGAGAGAAAATGGGTGCTTTGGAAATCTCTAAAGCAATCCAACTATTGTATTTCTGATGCTGCTGCCTTGTGGATCTTCAATCATATAATCCAATCCTCAAAGGGAAGGTGGGCCAAGGGGATTTCTTCCTCCCGTGAAGAATTCATGACAATCCCTTATCCAAATAATTTGCTACTTTCTGCATGACCACCGTATTGGTCACATACTGTGGGATGAGATGACAGGATATCTAATAACCAAAACATCTGATGTATGTACCCTCAAGTGTTGTAAACCAATCCAGGATATCCTATAGTGGCTCCTTCTTTTGATTAGTCATGTAAGGAATATTGATCTCGAATATCATATGGAAAATAAATGCAAATAAGTGCTCAACAAATCTATCCTATGCACCTCTAAAGCTTGATTTTGATTTCACTCTACAGTAAAAGTAAACTGGGAACTTGTCCTGATGGTTCAAGTTCTAGTACATTCTTGGGAACAAATATTGTGTACATATTCCATCCAGTAGAAAAGCAGACATATAGAATTTCGGTGCTTGATTCTCACTCTAAGATGATTTTTCCTGCACCACATGACACTACAACTCAAATGAGAATATATCTGCTCAATTGAAATCTTACCATGGGATACCACCATATTGAGCATATATCTCTCTCTCTCTCTCTCTATAATATATATATATATATAATATAAATAATATATATATATCCAATTTTCCTCATACACCTCAGTGTTCTTCCAACCCATCGAAACTAACAACACATGGCAATTAGATACTCATTTACATCTATAAGAATCTTGGATGGATAAACTACGAATCGGAGGTGGCGAAACTTAGTAGGCTCTCGACACCAAGATTTTATAATGTCACTTGTGTTGAGGTCGGCCCATCTAGTTTAGAATTCATTATTTTCATTTTATGTGGGCCTAAGCATCTTGTAGTAAGTCTACATGTCTTCTCCATAATAGATTGTGATTTGACCACTGCTTTCACTACAAATCACAAGATGAGATTCATCCATGTGTGTAATAATCCACTCAATCACTTTTGCACAAGTGATGACCGAGAATTTGCATGCGATCCTATGCATCTTGGACTACTTGATATTCATGTTTACTTCCAAGTCCTCCAAGTTCCCAGGAAACATTTTATGTATGAATGTGTCTTTTAGGCTGCTCCATGTGACCTCCATAGACTTATCAATGAAACACAGTGTGGCTACATAAATGGGAATGGTTGGCTTTGTTACTTCAACTGCTTCCTTAGTGTTCGCTTCTGAGGCTTCTTTTGATGCCACTTTACGTGTAGTAAGAGGCATGGCTCCAATAGATGATGAAAGAGTGATAATACTTGTAGTTCGAACACTTGTTTGTGGTAGCATACTCATGATGACAAGATTAGCTTTATGAATCTAAATATGCAACAATATCTTGGCAAATCATATTAAAAGAGCCATTATATGTAATGAGAATGTAAATCTATCAATGATAGCACATAATCACTTGCATGTGTAAGAAAATAGGCATGCAAACAAGGAGGGTGCACTTTCAAAGCATGAAGGGGGGTCAAGGGTCATTTGGGGCTTTATAGTGTACTCATGCACTCAAGAAAGGCTAGGGAAACCATAAAGGGGGCACTGGAACATTCTGAAGGGATGCAGGATGAGGCTCCAGGCCTTCATGGTGCACTCATGCGCTCATGGATATAGAGAGGGTGCACTGGCACACTTTGAAGGGATGAAGGGACAAGTCTTCGAACCTTTCAAACCTTTAGGGTGTGCTCATGCACTAAAGGGAAAGGAGGCTGCACTAGTGCATGATGAAGGGATGATGGGAAATCACTCAAGCCTTTGGGGTACACTCATGGAGGGCACAATTATTTGTTGTGAAAGAGTGAGTTCAAGAGGCAAATTGGTCTATTCCGGGTGCATTTTTCAGATTTGATCATACTTCGGGTTCCAGAAGTGTGCTCTGCCTGAGGATGGCTCAAGAACAAGTTCGGAAGCAATATTTCATGATAAAAATGAGAAGAAGAAGGATCTTCAAGATTTTATGGATGTTTTCACAATCATGGTGATAATGTGAAAATTTGAGGAATGTGTAGAGTTTCAGCATGCGACAAAAAAGTAACATATGGAGAAATAAGATTGAACAGAAATACCAGTAAATAAAATGAAAAATAAAGAAACGCCAACAAGGAAAGCAAGATCGATAGTGAAATCATGAAAGGCAATCAATATATTCAACATGAAAAACTTGTAATACATATTGACAAAGAGTTTCATGATCCATATTTGTGTGCCCAAACTAGATGAGAATGATTAGCTGGGTTGATTTAAAATAAATTACTTTCAAATTAGTTTCATGCATGATTTCCACTTGTCGACAAGTGAATGAGTTAGTTAAGGGAAGTTGTGTGGGTTAATATTTTCTAGGAGTGTGACCACATGCAACAAGAAGCTCATGCATGCATTCAAGAAGGGTGCATATATTTAGCACGAAATAATGTGCTAAAGGAGGGCGCACTTGCTCATCACGAAGGAGTGCCCTCAAGGAGGGCACACTTCTTCGACCCCAAGGAGTATGCTCAACACAAGATCATGTCTTCCTCATCTAGAAGTTTGAATTTTCCTTAGAAGATGTTTTTTCTTGCTTTAATTTTCTTTTGTGTGCTTTTCATGTGTGTGCATGGCGAAAAGGCTAGCTTGTAAGTCAAGAAAAGTCATAAGTATACATAACCATGGGTTAGATAACACAAGCACTTCTAAGGATTAGGTGATGACAACTTAGGAAACATTGAAATAGGAGGATGAAACACTAGTAGAAAACATAAGAGGAACAAAATAAACAATGTGACGACATTAAGGGGCTTGAAATGATAGTTCATGTAGGCTCCAAAATAGATTTAAGAAATTTTTTGGAGGGTCATTGTCACATCGAAAACACTTGGTGACACATTAGGAGAACCCCAGCTTCTCTGAAATGGTTTCATGTAGGCACGAAGTCTTAATTCTCCTGGAAGTATTGAGTCAATCAATGAGTTACCTTAGCTCCCCACATTTACCTGGTTAAAGATATAGTTTTCCTAGTTCCATTGCTCGGTGTAACACAACATAAAACCATCCATATCATTATCTCGTTGATGTAAGTAAGGGTAATACAACATAATGATTTAAAATAGTCAAAGTATGAGTTTTACATCTTTGGCATTGCTCCGCTACTGGTAGGCCTAAAAAATACCACGGTGGAGTCTCTTAAGGAACACAAACATTGCTTTGGTGCTAATGAGCTTGGAAAACACCCCGACGAAGTCACTTGCTTCACCTCTCTACGAAGGAAGCATTTCTCTTCTTTCACCCTTTAGTTTTCTTTCTTTTCTTTTCATAGGACTGTGCATAGGCACTTATTAATTTTCATGAGCAGAAGAGGGATCCCAACGTATTGAGAGCAGAAGAGATTTCTCGTTCAAAGACATGTTTAATACCTATGATGCTTTGTTCACTAAAAGTTTTCCCCTTATCTTACTCTACTCAGATAGATAAGAAAGAACACACTATTCATAAACAAGATCGAGTGAAGGAATGGGAATCCTAAATAGATTCAGGCATCATGGCTTGCTTATGGCTTCTTAACTGAAGGATTGTATTTTCCATTCGAAGATCATCAAATTGAAATATGTAAACCAAATCAAGGAAGAGGGTAAAAAATAAGCCAAGGGTTGTATGTTACGATAAATTTCCTCTCACAAAAGGTTAGCCACCTTATCTTGAAGCTCAAAATTGGGTTTATTTAAAAATAAAAAAAAACCAAAAGAGCAAAAATGGAATATGAAAACACAAAATAGGAATGCAATGCATCTAACTAAATGTAACATATCCTATCCTAAACTAAACAATAAGGAGTCAGGTCATGTACAATGGAACTTCCAATGCAGCCATAGAGGTTTCTCGTAACATTTGGTGAAAGGATGTGATCGCGTAAGACCAGAGTGAAATGCAGTGTAGTGAGAAGGATAAACCACACAAACATACACACTAACACATAGAAACAAGAAGTGCAATAACAATGGTGTAACACAGTTAACTGCTCCATCAAATAAAAGACTCCACAATAGCAGTAATTACCATATCTATACCATACAAGACTTGACGAAGCATGTGCAAGTATAGGCCATGAGACATGGACCCTGACTGTTAAGATTCCTTGAGGGAATTTGCAATAGGATCATGGAAACAACCTTTAGGGAAAATTTGAAAGGAATAACTAATTAAAGATAAATACACATCATAAGCGAAATCAATAGGCTAACCACAATCCATGTTGTCATGCAAGTGATATTCTTTGGTGGATGATGCAAAATATAGGTTAGATCAAAAGATTTAACATTCCTTAAGATCATTCTTTGTTTCCACATCACAGATTAAAGATTTTCTTGAGGTGGGATGTAGTGGTTGAAGTTCGACAGTAAAATTAAACTTTTCTCCCTAAGGGTTAAATAATTTCACGTGAAGAAAATAATAATCCCTCAAGAGAGAGTTGACATCCCACAAGATGACGTTAACAACAAGATCTTGTGAGAGAATTTTGAACTAATTGAAATCATAAATACCATAAAGGTGACAGGAACCTGACATAACCATCAACATAGGCTAAAGTATCCTCCTCACCTGACTTAACTTTGAATTATGACAAAACATGGTCAACTTCTTATGAAGACAAGAGTCATTATTCAGATCATGGGATTCAAATTTATTTTCGATATTCCCTCAAAAATACTCAATGATAAGCATGCCATCTTCTTGATTGAATGGAGATAAACCTGAAAGAAAATATTTGATGATCACATAAGACTCCATTTGAAATTCCTGTAAATCAAAATGTTCTTGTAGGAACAAAGATTTGTCCATGTTACTTGAATAATTAGGGTCATTCATCAGGGTCATGGCTTTCCAAGGATTCAACTGGATTAAAGGGTCGACTAGTGAGATATAAAGATTCGAAGATGGTTGATTGATAAGATCAGATGAATCATCATCAGGGGAGAGATGTGAAAGAAAAGTTAATTCTTTATCAGCAAATTGATCATCTGATTTAGTGATTGGTTTAGGTTCAAAACACAAAACATCAAAAGGAGTGGGACATGGAACAAAAGGAATATCTGGTTCTTCCTCTGGATGATAAAATTCTTTTTGATCGTGAAGACATAATGAATTAGATTCAAAATATTTTCTTGACATCTTGACTAAGAAATAAAACTTCTCATCCAAGAACTATCAGTCCACATCCTCGTTCGGAAATTCATACCAAAGATGAAAGTTTCTATTAGCAAAACGTTTGAACTATTCGTTCTATCCCATTCTAAGCTAATAAATTTCACTAAGAACATTTTGATATTATATTATTCAATGATACAATGAATCACATTAACCAATTACTTGAAAGATGAGATAGAAGTAGTGGGTAAATAATAGCACCATTGCTTCACATGACCATCCAATGTAAGGGTAAACAACTTTGCATGGATTTCTCCAGAATAAACACCATTCAAGAAACAAAATTGAGAAAATTATATAACGTAATCAAGGACAATTGTTGTACCATTCCCATCAAACTTCAAATGTGACAAGTCATTTAAAAATCCCATAGGGATTGAAAGATCTAAAGCTTTGGTAAAACAACTTGGGATTATGATCTAGTGTTATGAAACCAACTCACAAAAAGATAGAAAAGAGAGATCAACGCCTCAGAATTCAGCCTCTTCGAGGGGGCAACCTCCTTTTCATTACACAAATGAACAATTCTTGGATGATTCAAATGACAAAACCTCCTTTCTATATATAGGATTCTACGGAGTCACAATATAACCCAGTCGACCTAACAATAATAATATAAAGCCACAAAAATAACAATAGAGGGATTCTATGGGGCATAGTAATAAAAATATGGGGACAATAAGGGCTCAATAATATTAATAAGGGATACAACTACAATAGTAATGGGGTAATTACTAGTATTATAGGGACCTAACATGCCCCTCTCCTGCAAAAAAGTGTTGTCCTGAACGCTTGAGTAGTTATGGATGCCTCTGTATAAAATTCTCATCCTCCCATGTGGAATCTTCAGTGGATAAGTTCTTCCACTTGATGAGATACTCCGAAATTGGTCGATTTCGTAGCTGTCGAGTTCTTTTTCTGTGACTGCTTCCGGTTCCAATATAATTTTTCCTTCCTCGTCAAGTTCTGGCAATATTGTTTGAACTGGAGCTTGTCGCCTATAACCTTCTTTAAACATGAAACATGGAAAACTGGGTGCAATCGAGAAGCTGCAGGAAGCTCCAATTTGTATGCCATAGTACCAATCTTTTGCAACACCTTTGTACGGACCATAATACTTTGGTGATAATTTATTATCCTTCTTAGCTTGCTTGAGGGACATTTGTTTATATAGTTGTAGTCGTAGGAATACCCAATCACCTACATCAAAACTTCTTTTGCTGCGATGTTGATCTGCCTGTTGTTTCATTCTATTTTGTGCCAACACGATATCCTTTAAGAGTTGGAGGACTTGTTGTTGATGTTCAATGTGATGTTCCACTGCTTGAACCTTAGATTTTCTCTTAAATATGATGTGATGGATGGTGGTTGATACCCATAAAGTGCCATAAATGGGGTCATTTTTGTTGCTGTATGGAAGGAAGTGTTATACCACCATTCAGCTAGAGGCAACCATTTGACCCATTGTGTCTGTTTATCAATACAAAGCAACGAATATATCCTTCCAAACATTTGTTTACTATCTCAGTTTGCCCATTAGATTGAGGATGATAAGATGAGCTATGAGCTAACTGAGTACTAAGACAAGAAAATTATGTCCAATAATTTCCAGTGAAAATGGGATCTCTATCACTTACAATAATCTTTGGGTTTCCATGTAGCTTTTGAATTGTTTCCATAAATGCAGTAGAAACTGCACTGGCTTTAAATGGATGTGATAATGCACAAAAGTGTGCATACTTGGTAAGTCTGTCAACTACCACCATGATGACACTCTTTCCCTCAGACTTGGGTAAACCTGTGATAAAATCCATTGAAACCTCCTCCCAACATTGGTTTGGAATGGATAAAGGTTGTAATAGACTTGGTGTCTTAATTGTTTCAACTTTATTTTGCTGGCAAACCAAACATT
>APFE030515480.1:0-12510 GCA_000404065.3 Pinus taeda
ATTTTTTTTTCTGGGCAAAGACTAAACTAATTATATTAAAGAAAATGGAAAAATATTTACAAGAGGTTTTAACCTCTGAGATTGAATGGGCAACTCTCTTTCAAAACTGTTCAAAGAAGCACTGTTACTCTGCTTGTAAAAGACAGAAGGCAAAGTAACATCTACAGTGAGAGATTTTAAAACAGAGAGAGAGAACAGTACAAACTTGATGTGCACAGGGAGTACAAAATATTTCAGAAGGAACAGAGGCTGTGTGCAGCCATTCTGAGAGTGCTGCCAACCCCGAGGCTTGGTGCCTCTGTCGCTCAATGGATATGGACGAACCAAAAAACCAAAACTGAAACGACACACAGACATAGCAATAACATAAAAAAAAAGCCCCTTACACCCAGAGCCGACGGCGTACCCACAAAACTACGAACACTACTTGAGATTCTTCTAGCGTTCTTCAACTTCTTTCTCCGGATCACGCACCCATGTCACCTCCATCCCATCCAGGATATCTTCAGGCCGTAGGATTCCAGGAGGCAACTTGAGGTATAGGATATTAGCATAGGAATCATCAGGTTCCTTGTCCTGGGTGTGACTCTGAGGAAAAGCCTGCTTGGTGACTGGCATTGCTGGCAGAACTTTGGTAGCTGGCTGAGTTATTTCCATAGGTTCTTTGCCCTTCAAACTACCAATTTCTTTTAACACCTCTACCTGCTCCTCAGAGTACCCAAAGGTGCTTTCTTCTTCCAACTTGCTCAAAGAAGCAGGGTTGTATGAGCTATCCTCCATATCCTTCCTCTGCGTGAAGTTGTCCGAGGAGGGAGGTGTCTTTTGCTCTGATTCCGCCTTCCAACTTCCTTCCTCCTCATCTTCTTCTCAAAAAATCGTTGTGACCAGATCAGATACAATTGGTTTGTTGGTCCTTCGCTTGAATTTGAATTTCACTGACTGAACCGAGTTACTGATGGCTAATCCTGAGTCTTCCGACTCGAAAGAAGGGGGCGACGCGCGGGCAAGGGGAGAAATGCGCCTGGGACTGTAGTTGCCCCTGCCTCCTGAGCTTCCCCTCTGCCCAGAGTTTCTCCCACAACGGGGAGTAGCATGCGTACGAGGCGCCATGAGAAGAATAAGGTGCTCAAATGCTATCTGAGGAATGAACCGAGCCTCCAAGAAAATGTTGTCCCCCTCGAAATTTCGGATGATGACCTTGGCTTGACGGTTCCCTCTTTCGCACTGCAACCCTCCCACGTAACTTGGCCTTGGTCTGAACCTTGTCGACGCCTTCCGTAATAGCCGAGAGCCGGAAGCCTGCACTGTACAGGGATCAGTCTTGAGGGAAGGCTCGCTGCAACCAAAGCCTCCCTCCTCCTTCTTTGGCTGAGCAGCAGGCTCTTTCTTCTCCACTCCCCAATTCCCCTGCTGCAAATACGAATTAACCTCATCGATTGTCACCTCCATTCTGTAAATTCCCTCTACCAGCTCTTGGGAGCAAGACCGCATTGAATCACATTGAAGGGCATTGAATTTCCTTGGGGCGGAAGCCTTCCCTTTACCTACAAACTCCATTTGCCTGTATCATGGCCGGCTGTCCTTCGCGCGTGGATGGCACATGTCCATTTAATTTACAGGTTGGCACCCGCATCTAGGTGTTCTTGAGCACTCATCTGCATGTCTTTTTTTAGTATCTCCTGGAAGGTGGACCATTCTGTCTCCGAGGCATTGCCTTGTAGTGATACTTCGAAATGATCCTTCCCCCTATCCACTCCTAGATTTGCCAAGAAGTCTGCTAATTTGTTCCCTTCACGCCTGATATGTTTGAAAACTATGGCTTTGTTGTTCCTTAGCCATAATTGAAGAAGCTCAAGTCTGGTGACCATTCTCCAGCTTCTACTAACCTTCTGAGTCTCTGATCCTTGTTGTATCTTAGATGCCATATTTATTATGATTTGGGAGTCCCCTTCGACTATTAGGGGTGTGTATCTTTGCTTTTGTGCAATTTTGAGTCCTCTCCATAGTCCTTCCAGCTCTGCTGCATTGTTTGTATTCCATCCTATGGAGCCAAAGAAGACTTTGAGCGCTTTACCCTGGTGATTTCTTATGACTCCTCCATATCCTGTGGTGCCAGGATTTCCTTTAGAAGCCCCATCAAAGTTAAGCAAGAAAGTGTTGATAGGCGGAGGAGACCAATTTGTTGGGGTGTCTTGCCTTCTGACAAAATTGCTTGGAGAAGAAATGGGGGGTTGTAGATGGATTTGCCAATTATTCCATATCGCCTGCTCCGTGTTGTTGGACGGGAAATCCTCCTTGGACCAGCTTTTAGTGGACATGGTTTCCTGAATATTCTTGTGTATAATTGTCCAAACCTGCTCTAAATCCATTGCCTGATTTTTAAATATTCTTCGGTTCCTCTCTTTCCATATATTCCACATTACAATACCTGGAACAATTTGCCAGAGCGTGTTGAGAACTGTGCATTGATACGGGTTTTGAGGCCAGTTGCGTATGGTGTTATTTAGATCTCCCAGCACTCGGCCTTCCTTTCGGCAGCGAAATGAGACTCTTTCCCATATTCTTCTGCCAAAGGTACATATTTGCATAAGATGAACCGCCGATTCTTCCTCCAGTTTACAGTTTGGACAGATTGAGGGACCAGCAAATTTCCTTTTTCTGAGGTTATCCCAGGTGAGGATTCGATTGTGAGACAAAAGCCAGAGAAAGGTGGAGATCTTCGGCCATATGAGTGGGCTCCATATTTTCTCCCACAACTTGTCTTTGATTAACTGGCCTTTTAGAATGATGTGGTAATCTTCTTTTGTTGTAAATGTGCCTTTCTCTTCGTATCCCCACCGTAGTTTATCTTGGTCCAACTCTTTGAGAATTTTCCTCTTTTGAAGCTCTTCTGCTAGGGAGCATTGTACTTCCGCAGGGCTGTCTGGTAGAATATCCCGAGCCTCTTTCCATGTTCGGTGTTCGGAATCAATGGTAGAGTGCCAAAAGTCATTGACCTTTTCCTGTTGATTTATGATCTGAGCGGGGACTCCCTGGATTAGATTTTCAAGGCTTGGGAATTGCTGCCAGGAGTCTGTCCAGAATCTCGCTATACATCCGTCCTTCACCTCCCAGAAGCTATGTTTTTGGATTATATCTCTGTGCATTATTACTGAGTTCCATATTGTCGAGCCTTTACTTATTTCCGACATTCTTATGCGCTCCTCCAAGGGCAGATTGTTGGCATATTTCGCTGTCCATAATCTAGCCCATAATGTGCCTGGATAGGTTAGCCATTTCCACCATATTTTTGCTCCCATGATCGCATTGCTATGTTCTGGATCTCGAAGACATATTCCTCCTGCCTTTCTTGGGAGACAGGCTTTCTCCCATTTGACTAGTGCCCATTTTCTGTTAGGTCTTGTGCTGCCCAAGAGGAAATTTCGCTGCAATTTTTTGATTGCTTTTAAAACCCATTTTGGCGCTGCAAGAATTGAAAATAAATATAAAGGCATGGATTGGAGAACCGCCTTGATTAGCACCAGCCGTCTGGCCATATTTAGAGATCGATGAGTCCAATGGAATAATTTGGCTTCCAGCCTATCCAGCAGGGTAGTTCAAGATGAGTTTTTCAGAGCGGAGGCAATGAGGGGGGCTCCTAGGAATTTGGAGGGAAATGAGGCAATGGACAAGCCTAATATGCGGGCTATAGCTCGTTGAGTAGTCAGGTGGGTACTGAAGAAGGAGACCTGGGATTTGACTTTATTAATGAGAGCTCCAGAGGCTTTAGAGAAGTTGTCAAGCAGAGAATTTAGAGTTCTGGCTTCTTGCACAGAGGAATGCCCAAAGATCATGTTGTCATCCACAAATTGCTGATGAGACATGGTTGGAGCTTGGTGGAGGTTGATGCCTTTGAGGTTTTGGGAGAGGATAGCTGAATTGATGCTTCTTCCTAGGCCCTCCGCCATGATGATAAACAGGAAAGGCGACAGAGGATCTCCTTGCCTTAATCCCCTAGAGGGACGAAAGGTTGAGGAGGGAATCCCATTGATGAGAATTGAAAAGAAAGAGGAAGAGATGAGACTACTGATCCAGCGTATCCAAGCATTGGCAAAACCAAAAGCATTTAAGATTTTTTGCATATAATCCCAGCTTATACTATCGAAGGCTTTAGATAGGTCAATTTTAAGAAGCATACCTGGTTTTTTTTATTGCTTGAGAGAATGAATAATCTCATGGGTTAGGATTATTCCGTCCGTGATTTGCCTTCCCTCGACATATCCTGATTGCTCTGGCGAGATGATAAAGGGGAGCATCGGTTTTAGTCGCAGCGCCACTACCTTGGAGACAATCTTATAGATTGCACAAGGCAATGGGTCTATATTTATCCGGCGAGTTGGACTCCTCCGATTTTGGTATTAGAGCAATGAATGTTGCATTAAGGCCCGGATACATCCATCGCATGTTGCGAGATTCTTCTACCACTTACCACACTTCCCATTTGATTAACTCCCAAAAGTGCTGGAAAAAATTTGATGTGAAGCCGTCAGGACCCGGTGCTTTACCCGCTTTTAAGGAATTCACCGCAATTTCCACCTCCTGAAGAATGATCGGCTTGAGAAGTAGAGTATTTTGTTCCTCTATTATCAGACGCGGAATATGCCTTGTGATGTCGTCTATTGCTTCATCTCTGTTTATATTTGGCTCTTGACACATTTCCTTGAAGTATTGTAGAAATTCCTGTTCTATTTCTTCCTGTGTCTCCACTTTTACTCCCTATCTATTGGTAACCTGTGAGATTTGATTTCGCATTCTCCGTTGCACTGTGGTCTTGTGAAAGAACTTGGTGTTCTTCTCTCCCTCCTTCAGCCATCGGACTCTGGATTTCTGCCGCCATAGAATTTCTTCCTGTCAATCTCGCTCCAGAAGTTGCTCTTCCATCTCTTGTTCTTGTTGTGCGAGGTCTGCTGATCGTCCTTCTAGGATTATTCTTTGCTGAGTGTTTTTAAGTTCTTGAAGAAGCTTTTCCTTTTCCTTAAAAATATTCCCAAAGGTGGCTTTGTTCCAGCGCTTTATTTCTTCCTTGAGCAACTTCAATTTTTTTTGGAATCTTGCCATTTTGGAGTGTTCATTCGGATTGCAATTTTTCCATGTTGTATTTATGAATTTATGGAAATCTGGATGGGAGAGACAGAATGATTCAAATCGAAAAGGTTTTTTTACATTATTACCTGGCCTGTTCCAGTGTAGCTCTATGGGCCAATGATCCGATCCAGAGAAGGGAATGATGTGGGCTATAAATTCGCCTCCCAAGTGAATAGCGTTATCCGAAATCAGGAACCGGTCCAGATGGGATGCTATTTGCAGTGGGGCTACGCGTCTGTTCGTCCAGGTGTAGAGGCCATTGGCTGTAGGTACGTCAATAAGCCAATTGTTTTGAACATAATCTTTGAGGAGAGATCCGTCCCTATTGATTCTGCAACGCCCTCCAAGCTTTTCCTCTAATGAAGCTATCATATTGAAATCCCCTCCTGTTACCCAAAGCGGGTGAGTCCGATCTGTGTTGAGCTGCGATAAAGTGTTTAGGATTGCCGCTTTTTGCTGAGTCTCTTGTGGGAAATAAACATTTGTGATGTGGCCATGGATATTTGTGCCCATCAGATGGAAGACCACCTGTATGAAGTTTTTACTAGCATGAATATTGTCAAGATGTATTTTCCTTGAATCCCATAGAATTGCTAGTCCTCCTGAAGCCCCTTGTGCATCTACAGCTGTGACTAGACCTCCTGGCCAAGCTTTCGCTGCAATGTTTTCCAAGCTGTTCGAATTGCATTTAGTCTCCTGTAGGAATAGAATTGTTGGTTTTTCTTCCATTATCAAATTTTTTAAGAGTTTCCCTTTCCTTGGGCTATTGAGCCCTCTTATGTTCCAGGATATTAATTTCATTGAGAAGGTTTGGGGTTGGTGTTATAATACTTGGTGAGTTTGGCATATCTGCCAGACTCAACCAAGACCTCTCCAATCTTGATTGTTCTTTCTAGAGCCGTTTTCCGTCCCCTTTTTTTGCTATCTTTGGATGCAAATTTACCATCCCATTGACTGCCTGTTTGTACTCCGACAGAGTACTTTTTTTAAGCCTTTTTCAGAATTTCCACTAAGTTGTCGACTTGTGTTTCAGGAATTTTATCAAAGTTGCCTGATTTGCAGGCTTGTTCTAGACCCAGAATGTCAAATTCCCCAATGTCGATTGGTTCACTATTGTCTTCCATGAAGTGTGTTTCTTGAAAGCTTCCTTCTGTCTCCTTCCCCTTGTTCTTGCTTTGTGTTGGGTTGTCTATATCCATTGCCGGATTGTTCCACGTTTCTGTTTCCGACTGGATCTTTTCGCCTCGCTGGTCCATATCTGGTTCCCCCGACTTGGTGACAGGGGGCGTTCTCTTTTCCCTTCTGGGTTCATCCTGTGTTTCGGTATTTGAAAGAACCCCGAAGCTATTGCTTGTAGAGGGCTGGGATTTATCCTCTGGCGCTGTCTTAGGAGTTGCATTTGATTTTTTGCTCCCGCGTCTTCTATTTGTTACTTTGGTAAAACCATCCTGAGATTTTTTGGCACATGCTCATAATCAATAACCTGGATCCAATCGTGATCTTCATGAAAGAGGCGCACCGTGTTTGGCAAGGGTTTCTTTAGATCCATGTAGACATAAATCTGAGCATATGAGGCATATGTAGTGTATCTCACGATTTTTGTTTCTTCTGCAACTTTAACGAAATCTCCCAACACCGAGCCAATGGATTTTAAGGAATCCTCATCCCAGTATTTCCATGGAAGCAAGTATAGACGAATCCATACTGGTGCATAACTTAAGTCTTCCTTATCTGGGTTGAAGCGGGCTACCCATTCTCTGAGATAGAGCCCTGCCGAGTTGAAGAAATAAGGCCCTCCATCAAATACTCTATTTCTGTCTTCCAGGCAGTTAAAAATAGATGTAAAGAACCCTTTAGGACCTAGAAGCAGTGTTATTTCGCCTTTTGGCCTCCATTTGCTGTTAATCCAGCTTCTTAGTGCCTTTTCTCTTGGCCAGAATCCCATAAATTTGCCTATGAGAGCATGATCTCTCATATATTGTATTCTTGCATTGATTCGATGGCTGGGCAGTTCAACTTCTGGTCTGTGAGTAGCAACAGGTTTGCAGGTAGATGAACTAACCTTTGGATTTTCGTGTGTTTGTTGAGTATCCTCCGTGTTCTGCGTTTCCTCTAAAGATTTGTCCC
Source organism: Pinus taeda (assembly GCA_000404065.3). Classification (NCBI taxonomy): domain Eukaryota; kingdom Viridiplantae; phylum Streptophyta; class Pinopsida; order Pinales; family Pinaceae; genus Pinus; species Pinus taeda. Next base: position 7,252 of record APFE030515480.1, read on the forward strand.
TCAGGTCAGCGTTAAGAATATTACCCTCAGGTCCTTGCTAGTTCCCGTCGATAGGTGGCTTCGCTGCCCCCTCCCCCTGCGGGGGATCCATTGGTTCCACTTTTTCAGCCCGCGTTCTGAAAGATCACCCTGTCGCTGACAGAACAGATTGCGCTATGCAGGAAACCTGTTGCCGCAGGTTTGCAGAAAACCTAGCTGTTGTTGGGTACCATTGCGCGCTCCGTGACCTCTAGCTCCTTCTGAAATCAGTAGGCACTAGCCATTTCATGGTCTTCTTCACATCATTCAATCCACACCTTCATCCAATATTTATTGTTTGTAATGTATAAATGTATTGCATCCCACTCTCGACTGACTATATTAAAATAAAAAAGTTCACATATATATAATATATAATATTATATAATAATATAATATATATATATATATATATAATATATATTAATATATATAATATAATATATATTATATATAATATATATATATTATAATATATATATATATATAAATATATTTTGCGAAGCAAGAAGAAGCACCCTTCATTTTCATTAATAATTTACAAAATTTACATCAACTTGAGAACGGGACCGAGGCAAAAGCCTATGCCCTAAAAACTTAGTCTTTCAAAAATTGAGCGAAACAAGAAAAAACCAAATGCGAAATCAAAGCCACGAACCGAACAACAGTTTAAATCAAGGGCCGCCCCAACCCTTGGAAAGTGGAGTGAACTGAGCCTAAAAGAAACCCGCCCACCTTAACAACTTCCATCCCAAAAGGGAAAACACATTTCCTGCTAACTTACCAACCTGTCTCAATAATCTTCACCTTTGATCCTTCGAACCATATCCGATGGCAACGGACAACTTCGTGATGGAAAGAAGCCCGACACTTAAATAACCTATCCACCAAACTGCTCAAACCATCCCAGTCGTTGCTTCGCTTCAAATGATCAGACAGTCTTAGAACATATCGCACCCCCCAAAAACACCGAACAATAGTGTGCGATGAGGGCGGTATTCCAACTGGTCCCACCACCATGTGTAAACCTCTGAAAGGGATCACTACCAAAACAGGAAAACCTGTTACCGCCTTCGAGGTTTACGATCGCCAGAAAACCACTCCCAGGTCGGAAAGAAAATTTCGGACAGAAAATTCCAGGTGGTGCGACCACTGAGAGAGCCAGACGATGCACCCATTCATCTGAAACGAAAGACAAAGGAAACACCCGCCAAAGAGCCAACCAGGGATGACTCTGAACCATCCCATAGGCAAACACATGAAGTGATGTGAAAGTTTGAGGTGCAGCTTTCTACAGTTAGGAAAACTCTGACACCCATACCTGAGACTAATCCTGTTCATGGTCAACTTAATCGCTAACCTTGGCATATCTTCCAACATGAACATTTTTGTCCCATCTTGAGCCGCCCTATGACCTCTGTTCATTACTAGTTGGTTTCTATCATTTTGCTTCTATACTCTTCTTTGTCTTCCTCTCCCTGGTTATGATAGATTTTTTTCAGGTTGCTCTGCGCCATTATGTTCCACCTCCATAAGATTGCACTGTCCTTGCAGCTAACTCCTTGGTTGGAAAGAATGTCTGCCAATTTGTTGGCCTTTCTTCTCACATGAATAAATCTAAGAGTATGAAGTTCCTGTAGATGTACTTGAATTCTCTGAAGAACCTGAGTTAACCTCCAGTGTTTTGTGACCTTTTTCAGCCCTGTTCCATTATTGATTCTCCTGGCTGCATTGATGACTAACTCTGAATCCGCCTCTATTATGACATTTTGGCAATTGTTTTGTATCAAAAATTCTAAGCATTGTTCCAAATCCATTAGTTCTGCCATGTTGTTAGTGGATTTTCCTAAGTGTCCATGGAAGAGGGAGATTATGCTACCTATTTCATCCCTTAGAGCTCCCCTAAAGCCAGCCTCCCCCAGGTTGCCTTTGGAAGCTCCATCAATGTTGTACTTTAAAATACCTTCAAGGGGAGGGTGCCAGAATTCCTCTACCTCATCTCTCATGCTCGCTTTCTTGTCTGGACCTTAAGGAATAAGCCCCTGCATGTCTAATAGTTGTAGGATTCTTAACTCTTCTATTGAGGGAGGATTTTTGGGGAGATTCCTAACAGTGGTACCAACTGTTTCCTTAAGCTGTTTTACAATCAGCTTCACCAGGCTAAGAGAGGCGGTCTTTACCTCTCTGAATATTCTTTTGTTCCTTTCTTTCCATACATTCCATATAATGAAACCCGGCAAGAGATCCTAGACCGAATTGAGTACTTCATTATTAGAAAAATTATTCCTCCAATTGTTTAGAGTATTACCAATATTTTCTTTGTCTCTATTGGACTGCTTGAATATGTTGGTAAATAAATCCCATATCTTGTCTGTGAAACTACAGCTGTTGAGAAGATGCTCGATGGTCTCCTCTTGGGTCTCACAGAGATGACATCTAGAGGGTCCCAGCATGCCCCTTTTCTTAAGGTTGTCCTAGGTTAAAATTTTCCTGTGGTGAACTAACCACATGAAGAGTTTGATTTTCATGCAGCCTTTGTGCCTCCAAAGCTTCTTTCAAGTTTTATTTGGAGCTTGTGGTTCCAGATCAAGGAGAAGACCTTTAGCTTCCTTGATATTAAAGTTAACCCTCTTGTTGTTACCCCATCTCAGTTGATCCTACCCTTTCGTTACTAGAATTATTCTTTGATCCAGCGTTCTCTTAAGGGTTTCAGCTTTACTGTTGAGGGTCTTATCCTCTCTACTCTCTATTTTTTTCCAAATTCTCCACTTTCCTACATTATGTGGATTCTCCCAAAAGTCTTTCACCTTAACTAATCCTTGATTGTCAGTCTCTTGCTTGAGGCCTAAAAATTATTCCCTTAGTAGATTAGGTTCTTGTTGCCATTTGTCCTCCCAGAAAAGTGCTAGATCTCCCTCTCTGATTTCCCAGAAGCTATTCTTTTGCACCACTTCTTTGTTCTCCAATGCCTTGTTCCATATGGGGGAGCCTTTCACTATTCCTGTCATACGTATGATTTCAGAAGCCTGCCAGGCATTGGAATACTTTTCCTTCCAGATGCTTGCCCATTGAGCTTTAGGATCCTTAACCGACCTCCACCAAAGTTTTTCTCCTAGAGCCTTATTGAGAATCTCTAGATTGTCCAAACCTAGGCCTCCTTGGTTCTTGGGTTTACAAATATTTTCCCATGAGACTAAAGCCCATTTTTTCCTTGTTTCCTCTTTGCCCCAAAGAAAATCTCAATGAATATTATGAAATTGCTGTAAGACTCCTATTGAAGCTGGGAAGGCTAATAGCATGAAGATTGGAATAGCTTGGAGAACTGATTTAGTAAGAACCAGTCTACCAGCTAAATTTATAGATGTATTTGTCCATTTCCTAACCTTGTCTTGCATTTTAGTTGCTAATGGATCCCATATACTCTTGTGTCAGGGTTTAACTGTAAGAGGAACTCCCAAATAATTAGAGGGAAGGGATTCTCTTTGAAAGCCTAAAATTCTGGAGATATTTCTCTGGATGTCAATATGAGTGTTAAAGAAAAAGACTTTTGATCTGGTAAGGTTTATTTCCATACCTGTAGCCTTCGCGAAGTCATTCAAAATTTGTTTGTAAGCTAGTGCTTCTTTAATAATGGGAATTCCCTCTAACATGGTATCATCTACAAACTGTTGATGAGTCATAACTTACCCGTTCTCCAAAAGTTGGAGTCCTTGAATTCTTCCTATTGCTCTTGCATGCTTGATGGATTGCCCCAGCCCTTCCATCATGAGGATGAAGAGAAAAGGAGATAGCGGATCTCCCTGTCTAAGATCCTTGGAAGGGAGAAACAGTTTAGAAGGAGAGCCATTCACTAAAATTGAAAAGCTAGAAGAAGTCACCAAGGCCATGATCCATCTAACCTAATTATGATCAAAACCAAACGCTATGAGAACTTTTTTGATGTATATCCAATTCACTTTGTCATATGCTTTGGCTATGTCCAGTTGCATGATCATGCCTGCTCTCTTGTTGCATGTTAACGAGTGAACCACCTCGTGAGCTTGAATTATGTTGTCCAGAATTCGTCTTCCTTCTACATACCCTGTTTGTTCCCCAGAGATGAGCATGGGCAGCAGGGGTTTAAGTTTGTTAGCCACAACTTTGGAAATTATCTTGTAGACAACATCACATAAGGAGATGGCCCTATATCTCTATGGTGTTTGAGCATTACCTTGTTTTGGAATAAGGGCAATAAAGGAGGTATTGAGAGCTTTCAAAATGGTCTTGTTTTGTCTATATTCTTCCACCATCTCCACAATATCCCTTTTAACAATATTCCAGCAAGCTTTGAAGAAATCCACATTAAATCCATACAGCCCTGGTGCCTTGCCATTTTGGATTTCCTTAAGGACCTCACTGATCTCCTTTTCAGTTACATGTCTATTGAGATTACCATTATTCTCTCTGGAAACTAGTTTAGGTATGTGTTTAATTAAGTTCTTAATGAAAGGTTCTCTTTCTGAAAATTTTTCCTTGGAAATGTCCCGAAAATGCTTTACTAACACTGCATCTATCTCCTCATGGGATTGGTGAATTTGGCCATTTTCATCCTTGATCGAAGAGATTCTGTTGTGAGTTCTATTTGCAATGGTAGATGTGTGAAAAAATTTGGTATTACATTCTCCTTATTTCAGCCATAGAACCCTGGATCTTTGTTTTTAAAAAATTTCTTCCTGTTTGCACAACATTTCCCATTCTTGTTGATATTTCTCTACTTGATCATTTTTGTCTTTATCAAAGCCATTCCTGATCAAAGCTTGATTAAGCTCTAGGATTTTGTTTTCTACCATTTTTTTACTTGTGAAAATATGGCCAAATTCCTTCTGGTTCCATTCCTTTAGCTTTTGCTTGATGTGCTTTAATCTTTTATGTAGCAGGAACATAGATGATCCCTAAATTTGCAGGTCTTCACCCCACGATTTTTGAATGCTGCTGTTGAAATTCGGGTGTGACAACCATATATTTTCAAACCTAAATGGTTTGTTTCTTGGGGTTCCAATGCCTTTGATCTCCATTTGAATCAACCAGTGATCTGAGCCTCCAAAAGGAAGAATATCTGCTATTATTTCCTTGTCTAGAAGCATGAGCTCTTCAGAGATCATGAATCTGTCTAGCTTGGAAGCTATTAGTGTCAGTCTTTGCAGCCTTCCTCCAGTGATCAAACATGCTCTTACAAAGTGATTTTAAGGTGTCAAGGTCAAA